>JAQHUG010000014.1:9232587-9274417 GCA_028555095.1 Dicrostonyx torquatus | reverse complement strand
GCTGTGGGGTACTGGGCGGGACAGTAACCCCAACAAGCAAGCCCTCATGTTACAAAATGGTGTCCAACGTGGGGCGGGTATCTTAGAAGCCATTGGCTGAAAGCAAGAGGGCTTAATCTCCCGCAGACACTTACAAAGTGTGTCAAAGTGCTAGAAAGGACAATATGAATGGGGTTCATTCCCTGAAATAAAATGTCAATTTACATTATAATAATTTGATTTGAAAGTGAAATAAAAATGGAAGTGCAATTTCATTTTAGGTCACAGGATAGTTAGGTTGCCCAAATTATAAAGGTATTCAGTTATCGCTTTAAATGTGTACAATTGTCCGTACCAATGATATTGCTATTTGTGTATGCATAGTTAGAGTTAAACATGAATTTATTGTGTGCATGCATTAAATGTATATGTTTCATTTTCCACTGTGACAAACACCCCTACTTTCTAGTTCTTCTTGTCCTGTGTACCATGTACTCACCTTCCAGTTACTTCAGTTTTATTCTAAGCTCATGTCCATGTGATAATTATAAGCTTTTGATTTTTGCTTCTCTGTACAGATATACAGAGAAATCATTTAAAATGTCATCATGCTATAAGGTAAAACTTCTAGATTGTGTTTCCTCAAAGAAAGTTTTAGACTTAAGTTTTCGCAATGGGTCAAAAGTAATAAAAAAAGACAGAAAAATGTCACATTACTTGTCTTTCCCAACGTGCCTTTTAATTTATATAATGAGAATGATAATCTTAAGAAAAGTTGTAGGAGTCTAAAAAGAGGAAAATATTCATCTTTTACATTGTACTAGATTCACTACTATGTGTTGATACACAAAGATAATCATTATTTTTATAATGATTCAAAATTACTTGCTCCACATTTTAAAAGACTGAGAGTATAAAACTATAGCTTCAGAAATAAATACTTCTCTAATATGAAACAGCAATTAAAAGTAACTCAAATAAAAATGTATTTAGAAAAACACATAGATTTAGGAATATGTGTATAACTATATAATTAATCCTAATCTTTTAATATTCATTAAGATTCGCAACCAGAGCCAACAACTACTAGTCTATAGCTTTTCCTGACCATCATAACATATTCAATTTATATTAAGTTGCTGGTTTACAGAAAAATTTATGAATATTCCCACTGGGATCCTCAAATTTTTAATTTGTTTACATAATTTGGCTCTTTTCCAGACTCATGTGAGCAGTAGCTGATCCAAAGACAAACAGGCGGAAATGTATTTGAATAGAATTCCTTTACCATAGGGTCATACATACCTCCATTTAGTAATGCCAGCAACCAAATTCCTGAAGGGAGCAGTTCAAGAATAGTTTTTTAAAACTCAGGTTGAATTAAAGAAAATGAATTTCTATTCAAACAGGAAAAGAAAAGGGAACCATGAACTTCACAGGATCTTAAAAACACACACAGGATGAAGGGTGGGGGTGAGGTAGGTATTCAATCACTGAAAGTTAGTAAAACTAAAAGGGTTTTGTTATCCACATAGACTGAAGAGCTGAGTGCAACCAAGTTAAGGGCTTTGATGTAAAAACTGGATAAAGAAAAAAGTGAAGAAATGCATGATTGTACCAATCAATCAATCAATCAATCAATCAATCAATTTTCAAGAGCCCATTTTTACTATGAGCAAAGCAAAAAAGAATAATAAATCCAAATGGCAAAATTCAAGAAGCCCCTTTCAGTCAACCTACCAGATGTATGACATCCATATCCCAATAACCAGTCTGTGATGACTGTCTAGATGACTGCTACGACTGTCTACATGGCTATCTATAAGACTATGAGGATTGCCTGTGATGACTTTCTCGATGACTTGCTGTCATGACTGTGATGACTGTCTAGATGACTCTCTGTGATGACTGTCTAGATGCTTTCCGTCATGATTGTAATGACTATCTCCATGACTCTCTGTGAGGATTGTCTATATGGCTATCTTCGATGACTGTCTAGATGACTATCTGTAATGACTGTCTAGATGACTTTCCATCATGACTGTGATGACTCTCTGTGATGATTGTCTATATGGCTATCTACAATGACTGTCTAGATGATTCTCTGTGATGACTGTCTAGATGACTGATCATTGGAAACACAAGACTCGTTTCCATACAGACTCTTCAGTCATGTTTCTATTTGGGTCAAACCATCACTAAAATTGCCTTTTAGATGCTTCTACCTCTGAGTTCAACTTACAAAATTTAAAATAAAAGACTGTGTCATAGATGTAAATCATATTCTGAAACCCCAAGTAATGAAAAAAGGTCTTCCTATTTGTGGTGCAATTTGCGAAAAACCTGCTTTTGTATCATTTTCAGCATATGGTGATCATAGTTTCTCCACTGCTGTATCTGCATTTTCAGAATTGTCATGTTACAAGGTAGATCCAGACCAACTTCACAGAAACCCTGAAAGGATTATTAAGGTTAAATAAGTAGAAAAAGACAAGATCTCCCGAGTAAATTGGGAGCATGGGGATCTTGGGGGAGGATTGAAGCGGGAGGGGAGAGCCAGTGAGGGGAACAGAGAAAATGTAGAGCTCAATAAATATCAATTTTAAAAAAAGAAAGAGAAAACTGAGTCAAGCCTCATCATTGCTGCTAAATAGACCCAGATGTTTTAACAACTCTTTGGATTATTTGGTAGAATCCTCACTAAGTGGAGAGTTTTACATATGTATTTGAGTTAGGTAATAGCACTTATTGCCATTGGAAGAGAAGGAAACCAAGGCACATTTTAAGTGACTAATTTATAATCAAACAAAAAATAAGTGGAAGCAATGATAATGAAATGTCTTTATCTGACCTCAGGGCATGTGTTTCTACCATACACAGTAAAACATGTGTAGGGTAGCACAGAGCTAGGTAGGGAAAACTAGACTGAATGCTGGGAGGAAGAAGGTAGAGTCAAGAGAAGCCATGGAGCAGCTGCCTGAGACAGATGCGCTGAAACTTTGCTGGTAGGCCACAACCTCGTGGTGATACAAGATTAATGGAGATGTGTTAAATTAAGATTTAATAGTTAGCCAATAAGAAGCTAGAGCTAATGGGCCAAGCAGTGATTTAAGTAATATAGTTTCTGTGTGTTTATTTTGGGTCTGAGCTGCCGAGCAGCAGGAAAACAACAAGTGACCCTCCACCAACAATATTTCCTGAAGTCATTAGCTGCCTTTCCAGAGGCAGCATATAATAGGAAGTTAAATCAGCCCCTTGAGTTTCAGTAAGTTTTAATGCAGACTACACATTGCAATTTTTTATGTTTATGAATTCAACAAATTATTAAAAGATATGTATTTTAAGTATCTATTTCTTTTTAAAAGCATTTGTTCTATATGCATGGCAAATGGGTATCACTTAACTAGTCTATAAATGTACAGAGTCATAGCATTTACTGCTGAAATTAGTACAAAGTATAGTTCACTTAACTGTGTGAGAAAAAATGAGATATTTAGTAAACTGGAATAATTTCCATCACTTTAAGAGTAACCCCATGGTTTTGGGTGGATGGAAGACACCCAAGCACCTGTCCCAGGCTGTTGGGCTGTGGGTGCCACTACAATGAACACATATGTGATGGAAAGATGGAAAGGATAGAGCATGTGGTGGGAGAGCAAGTGGAGCTGAGTGGTTTATGCACTGTGGAGACAGGTAGAACTAGAGGCACAACTGTGAGGAGCAGGCTGATGTCAGCTGGGTGGCCACCTGTTGCCATCAATGGCCACTTCAGTGTTTGTGGTCTGGGATGATGACTGAGGCTATGTTGATGTCTGGTTGTGTGTGGCCACCAAGAGCCATATCTGAGTCCCTGGTTCTACTCTAGCCCGAGTCTGTGGCTCATGCTGCCATGAAAGTCCATGCAGATGTCCATAGTCTGGGCTGCTGACTGAATCCATGTTGACGTTCAAACATGCTGAGATGGCCCACACCATGCCAGTTGCAGGAGATCTGGCCCCACCGCTCACTCCTCATGTGTGGTGCCTGTACTACCTGGAACCGCAGTCAGGCAAGGGTCTGGGGAATAAAGAACACACAGAGACATGGGTCACTCCTGAAGCAAGAATGCCAATTTTATTATGTTCCAAGGCAGCTTATATAGTGCTCTTCTTAACTAGTGATCACACCCTAGATCTTGGGATTTTCCACTGCAAGCCCACCAGAAACCACTTTCTTGTTATCAGAAACTCATGAGGGTTCCTTGCTCAGAGCAGTTGCAAGCATAGAAAAACAAGTTATTTACCTCAAGCAGGCAAAAGGTCATAGAAAGTTCAGGGTCTGAGGGTCTACAGCCCCCAACACTCATGGGGTAGCATAGATGGGCAGTGATATAAACCTGGGGAAATGGGTCCCGCCCTTACAGGGGGAGGCAGGGAAGGGAGGCCAAGGCTAACCAACTTAGCTACCATCCAGGACCAGATCTAGAACCTTGAGTTGGCCTATCCCAACACCTACCCTGTTGATGAGCTGCTAGAATTCATGAAACAAATGGACCTGTGGAACCATAGCAACAGGATCTCTACAACTCAGAGCAACAGCAGGCTATCTGAGAGAAATCCTGGTGAGGGTCCAGGACCGATGGTATAGCAGAAGCCAGAGGCCTTGAACCAGACCAAAGGCTCATTGCAATGAACACTTTCAAGTAGAGCTACTTGGATAAAAGGGCATACAGCCTGACATACTGCAGCTACCAATGCCATCAGGAGGAACATATATGTGATGGAGAAGTGAGAAAGCCAGAGTAGAGGGATGGTAAAACATGGTGGAACTGTAGACAGTGGTATGGGAGGAGGCTGTGACTGATGGAGGAACAGGCCATTGCCAAGAAAAACTGGAGAGGCTTTATTTTTAATTTTAAAATTTTCTTTTGGTATGGAGGTTACAAGGGTGGAGGGTGGATAGATAGGACTGGTAAATGAGTGGGAATGAATCCTTTCCTATTAAAGTCATACAGAATGCCTGAAATAATTGCACGGGCCTTATGGAATTCAGGATGTGACTCTTCAGCAGATGATTCCATTTGTAAGTGGTAGGGAATGGAAGAAGACTTGATGGGTGAGGAGAGTCTTGAGTGAATATTTGCTGTTGACATAGGTCTGGCCATCTCAAGAATCCTAGTCTCAGATCCATAGGAAAATGGCACCTCACCTTCACCCAAGAATAGCCTCAGAAGGACAGCAGACCTTCTGCTGGTCCACGTGTGGATGCTGACAGTGTGTGCAGACAATGTCTACCATATCTTTCTCTCAGCAGAGAGAAAGTCTCAGGTCTTTCTTAAGACCTGAAGACTAATTCTCTACTGTGGTTATTTGAGTAGCTCTCATAGGCTCAAAATTTAAATGTTTAGTCATTAGGGAGTAGCACTATTCAAAAGGGGTGTCCCTGTTGAGATAAGGAGTGGCCTTGTTGAAGGCAATGTGTCACACTGACTTGGGGATTTCAAATGCTCAAGCCAGACCCATTGCATCTCATTCACTTCCTGTTGCCTGCCAATTCACATAGAACTCTCAGTTCTGTCTCTAGCACGATGATGATGATGATGATGGATTAAACCTCTGAACCTTTAAGCCAGCCTCAGCTAAATGTTATTCTCTATAAGAGTTTCTGTGGTCACAGTGGCTCCTCACAGTAATAGAAGTCCTAACAAAGACAGAAGTTGGTACCAGTGACTGGGGTATTGTTGTGATAGGCCTGACTGTGATTTTGTTTGAATGTGGATGTTGAGACTTTGTCTTAGGAATCCCGTTGAATGCTATAAGTGGTTCTTAATTGGTCATACTAGTAGCAACATAGAAGACAGTGGTGAAAATGGTGATTTGGTTTCAAAGTAGAATATTAGTTTGTGTCCTAGGGGACATTCTAGTGATATTTTGACAAAGAATATGGCTGCTTTCTGCCCTTGTTAAATGAAAAATCTGTCTGAGGTTAAATTTAAGAGTTATGAATTAATAGCTTTGGCAGAGGAGATTTTCAGATATCCTAGTATTGACTATGTTGCTTGGTTATTAGTGGAGATGCTTATGCAGATCTATATTGAAAAGGAGCAAATTGAGCAAGGAAAAACACACAATGAATGGTTTAGGAGAATAGGAGCACCAGGAAGTATAATGTAGTCAAGTCTAGTACTCAAGGAGATAAAAGAGTAAAGAAAAACCTAATGCTGAGTGGAATAAAGGGAATGGTGATTTCAGCGCAAGACCCTATTCAGCTAAGCTTGAAATGTGTGAAAAGGAATTAAAGAAAAGTTTAGGGCCAGGTATGGTGGCATATGTCACACTCCAGAGGCAGGGGCAGGTGAATCTCTGAGTCCAAGGTCAACCTGGTCTACAGAGTGAGTTCTAGAACGGCCAGGATAAGGCAGTGAAGGAAACCATTTAAAACAGAAAGCAAGTAAAAATGTATTTGAATGAGGGGCCTTGTTTCAGCAAGCAGCAGAACTTGGTAGCTTTGGCCGCATTGTTCTGGCTTTAGAATGGAGGATATAAGAAAGGAGTTATTCTTTGGCTGAGGAAAAACTACTCATGAAAGGCATGTGTCAGGCGTTTCCCTGCATTGTGTGAAATTGTGAAGGTGAACCCTGAATTGTATTGGAAAACCCAAGATGTTGGAGATGCCAGAATCATGGCAAACCTGCCCAAGGAGAGCTACTAACAGGGAGTGGAACTAACCCAAGAGAGAGAAGTGTATCAAAGTCAACAAAACTGAAAAGAGTTGGAGCTTAAAGAGCACTTTGACATCAGACATGCAGATGCAAAATTTGGAGTTTGCCCTCCTTGTTTTAGGCCTTGATTTAATCCAATATTTCCCCACTATGCTCCCTTTCCTCCCTTTTGGAATGATAATGTATCTTCTGTGTCATTGTATGTTGGAAGTATGTGATCTGCTTTTGGATTTTGATTTTGCAGGGGTTTATAGCTAAGAAATTACCTTGAGGCTCAGAAGAGACTTTGAACTTCGGATTTTTAAACAATATTGAGTCTGTAATAGACTATGGGGACGTTTGTAGATGGACAGAATTAATCTTTGCATTATAATATGGCTACAAGCCTATCAGGACAAGGGAACAAAATGTAGGAATTTAAATAAGATTGGCTTCTACAGGCTCATATATTTGAATACTTGGTCATTATGGAGTGACATTATTAGGATGTGTCTCTTTTGGGGATGTAGATGTGGCCTTGTTGGAGGAAATGTGTCACCCAAGGTGGGCTTTGGACTTTCAGATGCCCCAGCCATGCCCAGTCTCTCTCTCTCTCTTTCTTCCTGTTGCCTGCTGATCCAGATGTAGAAATCTCAGCTCCTTCTCCAGAACCATTTCTGCCTGCATGCCGCCATGCTTCCCATCATGATAATGGTCTAATGTTCTGAGCCTGTGAGCCATCCCTGATAAATGCTTTCCCTATAAGAGTTGCTGTCGTCATGGTATTGCCTCATAGCAATAGCGAACCTAAGACACCTGCAGAGACTGCTGTTACTATGACTAGCTGACCCTGCTCCCTAGTTTACTTACTATAATAACCCCATCTCCTTGTTCAGCTCTATAAAAGAACCCTGCTACTCTCCATATAGTAAACATGCTGAGCTTCCAGGGCACTGGGGCTTCTTTATCAATCCGCAGACCATCAATCCTGGCCTTTCTGTGTGTCCCTGTAGCTCTCTTTTCTTCATTCCCTCTCTGCCCCAATCAGTTCCATCCCTGCAGCTGTGATGGACATGGAAAAAAAGTTACCTCTTAAGTGGAATATTTTAATGTAAAATGTATTACTACTCTTTTACCAATGTAAGCCATTGATCCCATAGCTCAAAATCACTATTTTAAAGGGATTTTAAAAAATAAAGTCAGAATGGACAGGTTATCAAAATAATGAAGTTTAAAATGGTGATTAAAAAGGTAAATTTACTTTAGGTTCTTTTAACAAACAATTTAAAATAAAACAATTGACCTTTATATGTAGGTCACCAAGTCACATTCCCCTTACCCTGCTAAGGCTGGAAGGTGGTGGGACTGTCATGCAGCCAAATATGTGTCCCTTTCCTGCCTCTCCTGTCTCTTCTCACTTCTCATTGCTCAGCACAGGATCCTCTCTTATCTCCAGCGGTTCCTCTCAATATCCTTGCCACATTAAGACTCTGAGCTTAAACTGATTCCAGTCTTCCTGAGGAAAACCTTTCTCTCCTTACAACACAGCCGTGAGACCTTGGGCAAGTTACTCAAGATCCCTGAGTCCTAATTTCTTCATGTAAACAGTGCCGGCTGGGCATTCCTTTTACATCTTACATATGAAACACTAATTTACACCCTGGGCGAGTGCCTGCCCATCAAGCTCTGTACTCGGGGAGAATCTTGCTGACTGACACAGCTCTCCATAGAGCACTCCTGCTAACATATGGATGTGGGAGCTGTGTTGTGTGGTGTTAACACCACTCTCCTTTTAAGCCTTGCTCCATCGTCCTTCTAACCTACAAGCACTTCCAAAGCCAGTCCTTTTCATAGACTCCATGCACTGAAGACTAACCTCTTTGCACGGTTTTTCACCCACAGCTGGCCACATCGACAGGGACGTTGATGTTCTAACCAAATCCACACATTTCTCACATATTTTCACCCTTGTGAATTTGAGGTAACTGATCTATATTTCTTAGTGCAGAGAACAAATGATGAATTCACCAATCTGTATTCACATTTACAATCAGTAACCCCATTTTATTTTGGAATAATATCTGCAATATCTAATCCATGCACATTATCTTCTACTCTCTATTATTTAAATGTAAAACATAAACTCTGATACAATATTAGTCCTAGAGATCTCATCTACCATTCAGATGTAACACATTAACTCTGATGCTATATTGAAACTCAAAAAATGCAGAGGAATTCATTTAAGATGCTATTGGAGACATTTCAGAAAGTATATACTTTTATTGACAATCATGAAAAAACACATTTCATGCAGCTCATCTTATAATTCCTTCATGCAGTGTAAGTCCCAGAATATCTGATTTAACATATTTCAATAAAATGAATTTATATATAGAATAAAATGGCATTTTAATGACTTATACATATAAAATTATTCAACTCAACATAAAGGAAAATATCAAGAGTTAATATGCATGACCAGTAGAAATTGGAAGACTAAAATATTGATTTTGCAAGACCACAGTTCTTGCATAAAGCTCAGGTCGCCCTGCCTTCCAGAAGACCACAGCCACGGACACAAGCAACCCAACCTTCAAGAAGTTCTCCAGAATTTTCTAAACTAACCTAGAGAAAGTCGAGTCTCTACAGTAACATCAAATAACATCTCATAAGCCAGGAAGAAAACACAGAATTAAAAAATGATAGGAAAGTGAAAAACAATTCCAGGCTCTTCAAAGACTGAGAGCAGTAGGAGGAAAGGGGGAGGAAAACGAGACATTCTGTTTCTTGTTTATGCCCAATATTTCCAAGTCTTTACTTTTTCTTTTGCGATGTTGCTATAACCACACTTTGCAAGTGTTTTTGCACTGAGCCAATTTCCCAGCTCCCTTCTTCTTTATAAGGTGTGATATGATATTAGCACATAGTGAGGGAACAATTTTACAATTAAGTATAATTCTGAAGCTTATTCATTATCTCCATTATAATGTGACCAGTCTGCTAATTAACACAGATCTAAGATAATAGCTAAGGTGTCTAAATTCTCATCCAGTGAGGGACAGCATACCTTATCATTTCAACTGGACTTCTCTGTAGTAGTAAACAGGTTCTTCACATAAAGGCAGTAGTTTTCATTTATTGATCTCTTTATGGTAGAAGTCATTTATATTCGGCACACATAATTCCATGGACATGAGCACTAACCCAGTTTTACAACCTAAGCATCACATCCTGTAAGTGACAAGATGAGGAAAACATCTGAAATGTTCTTCCCGGCACAAGGAAGAGAAATGAGGTGGGGAAGCAGGCAAAAGAGAGTCTCAGGGATGTGTCTTTGGAAACGTGTAGATGACTGTTGTCTGTGCTCTTCATGCCACCAAGAGCTGACCAGCGAGGGCAGAACTTCTTTCTTTAACTAAGGCAGCTATGATGGAGGCACCTTGTTGTAAACTCTTTTGTAGTTTCTGCTCATCCTGGAAAGAAAAGACATAACAATAATATACAAATTAAAGGCAGAACACAAGGATTTCAAAAATAACTATGATTAACATATTTAAAAAAGAGAATTAGACCAAAATGCTGATAAAAACAGAAAATGAAAATTTGCAATATACCCTTTATACTCAAAATATTTTACAGGGACAAAAATACAACACTGAAATTAAGAAATAATTAAGCTGGGTTGACATGAGATTGAAGCTGTGTTGGCAGAGCAGAAGCCAATGTTAGTGAACCTAAAGATAAATAAGTGCAGTATAGCAGGTGAAGCACACAGAAAAAGATGGTAATGCTATATTTTAACATCATGTGGCATTATTACCATTCTATTTTCCTTATCTATTTACACTCCCTCCCTTCACCACAAGAAAACACCTGTCGACCATTTAGGAAACCACAAAATAGCATCCCTAGAAGAGAAGTCATCTGGGAACTTCTAATTCAGGAAAGAGAAGAGAGTAAAACAAGTCCTCTCTATCCCAGGACTGTCAGCTCTATGTAGTGTGGCCAAATGCAACCATCACTGGATCACTGGATCCAAGCCATATTGTGGTCATGGGGCATACCAACAGGAGGGCCCAGAGTACAGCAATAGCACACAGTTCTGAGATGCTGGCTTGCAAAGTTGAAAGCGAAGGATGATAGAAATGAGCTAAATGTCTGGAGTAGATAACAATGGTTTTTGATAATCGAACATGAAGACTGGTCTGACAGACATGTACCAGTAGTATAAACCAGGTCATAAGGTGGTGAATACAGTCAAATTCCCATACTAAAAAGTTAAGGACAAAAACCCAAGTTGAACCCCTCAGCAGTTTATTTTCTCTCTATAACTGCAAGAACACTAATTCTAGGGCTATAGAGATGGCCCAGAAGTTCAGAGAGCTTACTGCTCTTTCACAAGAGTTCCCTTCCCGGGACCCACACCAGGCAGCCATTAACTCCATCTGCTGTACTCTTCTGACCTCCATGGGCACTGTCTACACACACACACATCCCCACAGAGATAAACACCTATACACATGCTTAAAAGTTAAAGAAATGTTCAATGCCACACACCAATGTTTCCACATACATGCATCAACTGTTAAAACACAGTTGGTGGGCTGGAATAAATAGAAGCTGTATTCAGGGCTACGATGCTCTACAGGCTGTAACAGCATGCATCCTTTCCAGTCGCAATCACTGCAGGGCTCCCATTTGTTCTGCTGCCCTGTTCACTGGTACAGCACTGTAAGAATTTTATTTTTTACTTAAAACTTTGTTCTCTTGTAAAACAATAAAAATCTAACATGTATTTGTCAATACAACACTTACTCTTTTCTATCTTCGGCTGTACCTGTAGCATGGAAAAGGTAAAAACTCAGCTGGAAAGGGAAGCAAGTGGACTCCAGCATTTTCACTGGAGGAAAGAATATTAGTTGTTAAAAAGATTCATGTGAGGATAACACATTTGAGATGTGTCAACTTGACCACATCTGGAATTAACCAAGAGCCGAATGGCTGGGTACATCTGTGAGTGATTTTTCTTCTGAATTAGATCATTTGAAACTGGAAGTCCCACTTCTAATCCAGATCTTTGAGGTGGGAAGATCTACCTTTATTCTGGGCCACACCTTCTGCTGATAGCTTATATAAAGAACACACGCAAAAAAGGAAGTGCTTTCTCTCCTGGCATTAAAGTAAACTTATTTGGGATTCCAGTCTATACTCAGGAGTAGCTGATACATCCAACCTCAGCTGTGGACTGAACAACTACGGGATTCTCAGGCTTTCCTTTGGTAGACAGCCACTGTTGGATTAGCTGGAGTCTGTGAGCCACTATTAAAAAATCCCTTTTATACATCATAATTCTATAAGTTCTGTTTCTCTAGAGAACCATGACAATCCAACAGATTTACGGCAAGTCTTTATTCTTTGTGCTTTGCTGTATTTAAAAAGATTTCATCACAAACTTATTTTGGGTTTCTCATAAGCAAAACAAATTACATTTATTTGCAAGGGGGTTTACATTTAAATTGAATTTGCATCAGGTAAAATCAATAATCTAGAATTTTCTCTAAAATTCAGACAACATTAATGTCTACACATATCTCCACTTTACAAAGAAAATGTTTTGTTAGGAAAATCCAGCCTTCTTTAAGAGACTGCCAAAAGAACATTAATAATTTAGCAAGCTTGAGTTTTCTATTGACCGGAGTCAATAGAATATTAAGCAATATATTGTGGCAGTCAAGCTAGAATGATCAAGTCTGTACTTAGTCTGACTCAGTGCATAACAATTGCTCAACAGCATACTGAAAGCTTTACAGTCAGATTTTGAAAGTGTTAGAAATAATAACACCGGAACCACATGAAATACTAGTTTTGATGTTCTATATCCTTAAACTTCAATACTGAGCATCAGAGTCTACCATGAGTTTTCCCTAGGAAACTTGGTTCATTTACTTTCCTACCATGTACAATTTCAAGGCTGAGTGGAAACAGACCATGCTTGTACAAAGGCTGTGCTCATGCACACGTGGACACAAATTCTGATCACCACTATCTTTTTCTCATCCGAATTATAGTTTATTTTTGAAGTTTTTTAAAATTTATAATATAAACCACTTTGTAATTCCCTCCAACACCTTCCATAGCCCCTTTTACTCCCTCTCAAATTCATGGTCTCTTTTTAAATTATTATTAATACACATGTATGTATCTATATGCATATCACATACGTATGTGCATAAATACATGAATACGACCTGCTGAGTCTGTTTCCTGTTACTTGCATGTATGTGATTTCAGGGCCGATCACTTATTTTTGGATAAATTGCTGCGGTGCAAAGGATTATGCAGGGAGATTTCAGCTGACAAATCAGGACAACCTACCAGAAATATGCATTCTGATGGAGGGAAGCTTAGGTGCAAGGCATTGGGAGCACTGCATTTTGAATAGTGGCTGTTTCTGCTGTGAGTCCCTTGTGAAGCCCTAGCACTCCCCTCAATAGCAGGACTCATCCCAAGAGCTACAGCAGGGTATTAAGCAATTGGGCAAATTTTTTCCCATGTACTGGTATATTGGGTGACTTTTCCCACACTGTGGAACCCTAGTGAGAAAGTTACTAACACAGTAAAATACCTTTCTTGCCACAGTCAAATCTCTGCTCTATCCCCGGAGATAAACTTAGAAGCCAGCTCCCACAATTATCTTTATGGCCGGACATTTGGCCAGAAGAAAGAGTCTTGCAAATAGATCCCATTTGGGACCTTCACAGATAGAAACTAGAAGGAAAGTGTGTCATATCTGTGTCTGAACAAATGAGGAGGACTAGGAGTTGTGAACTTGCCTGCAGCCACTATGGGAAAGTGCACATCGGCTCACCAGTCAACATGCTACAACCTTAACAGACAATTGACACCCTGCACTTACTCTCACCTCAGTTTATTGATACAAGATCGTAGTCTAGGAAATTAACTGTGTCTTAACACTGAAAGACAATATTTCAAAACTATTGATCATTTAACCAGCTCTGGAGAAAGGTGACCCTTTTCACATGGGTGCCATAGGAACAAATGCCGCCATTTGGCCCAGGCAGCTGGGAATTGTCAGGCCCTGGATTTTCTACTATATAACCATAGATTTCCCTTTCTTCTAACCTCTTAGGGAGAGTGATGTAATTCTTAGATCTGAGAGGTCTCCTTCAGCCAGTTAACATCGGCAAAAGTGCTAATGGGAACTGGGTTCTGTGTGTCTCCTTCCACAGTTTGCGCCAAGACACGTTGTCTTTAGCAACAAAAAATTACCCTCAACTTCTTGGAGGTAACCAAGGAGAAAAGCAACATCCTATATTGTTTTAGGAGTCTCTTGGATTGCCCTAACCAACAATGAGAAAGGAAGTTTCTCATGCCTGGTACTGAGGTTTCCATCATATAGTCTATGACTCTTGGGGGAATCATTATCTCCCTAAGTGACACACATCATTGAAAAATTATATATGTATAAATACACTTTGTCTTCATTACTTTGCTACTGCTTTGACAAAACACTATGACCAAAACAGCTTATAAGAGAAAGTACTTAATTGGCTTACAGTTTCAGGGGGTTATAGTTGATGAAGGCAGAACAAATGCATGGTATCAACTGCTAAGAGTTCATCGCTTGATCCAAAAGTAGCAGGTAATAAAGAGACACTGCCATGCATTTGCTCTGCCATCTGAACTGTAACCCCCTCAAACTGTAAGCCAATTAAGCAACGTGCCCTTTGGACAAAGGATTTGGAAGACTCAAGCTGGATCTGCTCGGAGAATCTCTTCTCTGAGGATTGGCCTTCAAAGTACTGGGAGGTTTTATGCAAGCTAGCAAGAGAGAGAGGAATTCAGCTATGATGTCTATAAACCACAAACAACCACAGCCAGCACAGACAAATGTCCACTAAAGGTGCACTAGTGCCTCTTATGTTTTGGCACCAACCAGCTGTCTAATTGGACTTAGGCCTCCATGAATAGGAGGGAAATCATACCTGGAAATGGAAACACAGTCAACTATCCATGGGTAGTAATATCATGGAGAAATAGTGTAAGAGCCAGACAACAGGCAGTGTGCTGTGAGATTGAATCTTCTCAAAATGACAGGAAAGCTACGTCTATGATACATCAACACTATGAGTGCCTAAATAAGATCTGAACCAATGATGTGATACTACCACAGGACACGCCGATATGTAAGGGGTACATCTCATGAGGTCCCAACCCCCCAATGAGACACCTCTTCCAACAAGGCCACACTTCTTAATCACTCTCATTTTCACTGACTAGGGACCAAGTATTAAAATATATGTTTATGAGGGGCATCCTCGTTCAAACCACCACACACTTACCCACACTTTGAAGTAAATATAAAATAATATGATTCTCTATGCCTTTTTCAAACCTCGTTAGTGTTATTTATTCCTTCTTCATTCCCCTTTTTCTGTATTGATCTCCATCACCTATTACCAATTAAGTTTCACCCATTTTCTCCACATTTTCCTTCATATTACTTGTACCCTGTTCTTTGTAGCACTTACCCTCATGTAACATAAGGGCCCTGCTTGTTGGGGTTTCTGTCCCGCCTGGTACCCCACAGCCAGAAAGCCCCAAAGAAAATCACACAGAGAGTCTACATTAGGTTATACACTAATTGGCCCATTAGCTCAGTCTTCCTACCAGCTCCCATAACTTATATTAACTCATTGTCAGCCACATGGCCAATACCTTTTCTCAGCCAGCAGCTTACATGTTGCCTCCTTGGAGATCTGCCCAGGAATGCCAAGGGAGCTTCCTGCTTCCCAGACGTTCTCCTCGCACTACCTCTACTTCCTGTCTGGTTGACCCGCCTATACTTCCTACCTGGCCAATCAGCATTTATTTAAAACATGATTGACAGAATATAGACACATCTCCCGCACCACCCTCAAAAATCAGAACTATTATCTTTTTTTATCAGATAAGTCAATATTCTAATTATATTTCACAGCAGTTAAGTTTTGTGTGTAGAAGCATACACATTGCTTCGGCCTTATCCTATGTATGACATCGGTAGTTTGTTGATTTTTTTTCATGCTCATCATATCTTTCACCTTCTGCAAAATAGTAAAGTCTTGAGACAGAAATTCTTATGAGACTTCTAAGACTCTGGTGAGCTTTTTTTTTTTTAAATGTGTGATTCTTAATGTCACCAGGGTAATACCTCCTCAACTCATAAGTTCTCTCTTCCCTTCTTCTCCAGTTCCACCTTGACATTTATAATGGGAAAAGCCCTTGTTCCAAAACTAAATTGCAAAGAAGTGGCATTCAGAAAGCACATGAGCGAATGGCACCATAAGAGTTATGTCTGCATCACTTTTCACACGCATTGTCCTGCATGATTCTGACCAAAGGCCAGTTTGGGAGAAACTGCTTCCAGAGTACTTGAAGTAGAGGATCTCATTAAGAAATGGACTCAAAAACATTAACACTTGAAGAAGAGTATACATTTGTGTTACAAGAATGAAGCATGTAGGTTTTTAGAATTCAGCCTCAAAGAATAGCAGGAAAGACTATGAAGTCATTGTTCTCCCAATCTTTACAAACAACACAAAAGGAAATTTTTGAGATATTCATTCTCCATACACACCTCCTGAGGAATGCAATGAATTTTGCTGAGAACCAAAAGTTAAAATATATAAATATATATTTAGACTTCAGATGTCTCAGGAGATTTTTAACATCCCTCCAGAAAAATAAACATTGTATTGTCTAGGCAAATTCCAAATTCCAAACCCAACAGTGAACTCAGCTTCCTGGAGCTACAAAACCACTCAGAAACTCAGGTTGCTTACACTTTGATGCTAACATCCTTCACTTTTATTAATCTTGTTTTAGTAAATGCATAACAAAAATTAATTCTATGTGCCCAAAACCTTCATATATCATAAACAAAACTGTTAAAATCATATCTGTACATATATGTTTGGCTATATCTACTCATTCCAAGTACAAAACAAAAAAGTTGTTAAACGGTAGATTTTATAAACCTTCAGTCATCTTGTTATATTAATGAATATCATCACTAATATAAAATTGAAATTATTTGATGCTAATTTTGTTTTTATATACATTTTGCAAATATGGGGAAAAGAAGTCCAGTGGTGACACAGTGTCACCTAGTGGAGACAAGCTTAAGTGTTCAGGGCAGGTCAAAGGTTTGATAACAAAAACGTAAAAGTGGCCCTTTCTAAAAGAAAAGCATTTTAAGGTGGTCATATTTTTATTATTGACTGATTTGATTCACGTGATATCTTACTGAAAATGTTATTGTTGATTATTCAGAACAAACAAAAGTGAGACATAGATGAAAATGCCATAAACTAATTATCTTTTCTTTGGGGTAAAAGAAAAACTCTCTCTCAAATGTCTAGGTAATAAATATTATGGAAAATAATTTTGGGTTCGTAGATAATCAGTCACCATATCTCCTGTCTAATACCAGAGCTTTACAGCACATTCGATGCTCAACAAGTATTTGTGGGATGGGATAATTATTAAAATGGGATAACCTAGGGTTATTAAATCTACACTACAAAAGAATGCTTTAGGATGCAACACCAATACTTTGCTGAATAGGGGGAAAAAAAGAAGTGGTAACAAGAAGCCAATTAAAACGGAGGCAAAATGTGGGAAGGGAGACCATCAGATGTCTGTCCTGAAGAGAAAGCAGCTAACTGCTCTGGCAATTGCTAATAGAGCTGGAATGTGTCACACAGTTCTGCCTCATCTTCTTATAATATAACTCACTTGGTGTATCAACTTTATAATATAATGAATTTGAAAAATTGATCTCTCCTATATTGTACTCTTTGAATGGCAAAACGGTTTGAACCTACACAACTCACTCAACAGCTGCCCAGGCCATTCATTTTCCACCATGGCACTCTCTCCAGTCAGACTTCAAGCTCAGTGTGTATGCACAGCACACGGGCCCACAGTACTCTTGGACAGCCCTTGGCTTTCCTATCGCTACTCTAATGCTCACGAGGAACTAGTTCTGCCTCACTTAAACACACCAATCAGCATTCATCATTCCACTCCAGAGTAGCCACAATCAACCTGATGCAAGCTTCTGACATTCTCACATATTGATATTGTGAATGATGTCGTAAGAGAATTCAGAATTCACTTTTGTGGCCATGCTTCTTTCCCCAGAAAACAGCTTCTCAATAGCTGTCTTTCTAACACACATCTAAGCCCCAACTATTCCAGCTTCCTTCATCACGTACTCTACGCATTAGCAATTTGCTGCCATAGCTTTACTCAAAATCTCTTACTAGTATTTCTATAGTTATCATATTTATAGGTATCATCTTCTTAGGTAAGACATAAGATGCTAAGGCAATTTGTATTTTACAGCCAAAGCACTACATCCATTGTACACACTCTCTATGTTCATTGTATGTGCTCTGTGGATAACTGTTAGATTATCCAGTTCTCCAAAGGTCAAGCTTTCCACATGACAAGGGCAACTATGATATATTGGAATTTTTAGCTAATAAATATCATGTTTAAAATAACCAATAAGTCATGTGCAACTTTTGAGAAAGTTCAAGCTATTATCACAGACAAAACTCATGCTTGAGACCCATGCAATGGTGTTACAAGGGGGAAAGTCATGAGGAAAGACTCATGGTTTTTTTTTTTATTTATTATGTATATAACATTCTTCCTCCATGTATGCCCGCACACCCCCCGCACGCCAGAGGAGGGCGCCAGATCTCATTACAGATGGTTGTGAGCCATCATGTTGTTGCTGGGAATTGAACTCAGGACCTCTGGAAGAGCAGCCAGTGCTCTTAACCACTGAGCCATCTCTCCAACCCCAAGAATCATGTTTTAATCCAGCCTGCAGTTTTGAGTCACACAGCATCATTGTTTCCTGGTACGCATGAAGCCAGCGGGCCACAGACTGGACGCATCCATTACTATATTGCATCAAGCAGCTGTAAAACAAGTCAAAAACAAGGAATTTGTGCTCAAATTCCCTCTTATGAAGCAACACCTGGTCAAAGAATTACGCATAATGGACAACCATGGGAACCTACTCATCTACGTTCTATCGAATGCCAAGGGCCCATCACATGAAGAGCACTATTCTACACAGGATAGGCACACAAGGAGGATGTCCACACATTAGGAGCTGGTTAGCAAAGAATATGAACAGAAACTCAGCAAAGGGGGGATGGAAAGATGCTTTAGTGTTTAAGAGCACTTGCCATTTGCAGAAGACCTAGGTTCAGTTCCCAGCACCCATGTGGTGGCTCACAACCATATGTCACTCAAGTTTCATGGGATATGATTCCATTTTTCTGTGCTCAGGTACCAAGCACACGTGTGGTACACATACCCACATGGAGGCAAATACCTCATACACACAAAAAACCATTTTTTAAATGACCCAAGGATGCCAAGATTAGTCATGTTCAGATGATGCCTTACATTTAAAATGATGGATGATCAAATAAATGATTTTTAAAGCATTTCCTTTGCAGATGGGAGCAGAGTATAAGCGGATATTTTTTACTTATGTGTATGTGTTCGAGCACGTGTGTACTTATGTGCGAACCATGAGTGTGCAGAAGCTGTGGGAGGCTGGAAGAGGGTGAGGGACCCCCTGAAACTGCAGTGATTGAAGCCACTATATGCATGTTGGGAGCTAAACCTGGGTCTTCTGCATGCTTAATTGCTGAGTCATCTCTCCAGCCAAGCAGTAACTTCTACTGAGGCTGACATAGACTGTTCTTACAAAACAGCTAAAATGTTCATTTCTAATCCTCCCAGGGGAACTCAGAGGAAGCAGTGCAGTTATAATACACCTCTTAACAGGAACAACTGCATGCAATTTTTGTTACTATTTTTTGAAAATCAACAAAATTTTAAAAAGCCCTAGAATCTCCAGTGTGCATAAGGAATAAAGGAAAAACACAAGGTTCTCTCTCAAAATATGTTACAATTGTCTTTTTTAAAAAAATCAATATTCTTTCAAGAAAAAAAAAAAGCCGTGAGCTGCAGGTTGAAAAGGGAATTCTATTCTGGTCTGCTCTCTTTCGTCAGGCTCAGCCTGAAAACTAATCCAGCCACATCGCTTTCCTCCAGAAACAACTGTTCCCAAGGTCAGGGCTGGCACACACCTTGCTTCCTGATCTGTTTCCCATCAAGAGAGAACGCAAAATGAACTGAGCACACAAGAATAATTCCTTAGGTGGAAAGAACTTCATGCATCGCCAGGTCACACATCTCCGCTGAAATGATGCTTCAGAATGGAACAAGGAAGCATGCTAGATATGTATTTTCATTCTCAGGAACATAAAGAAGATGCTTCAGCCAAAGACACAATGAGATCCAATGTCAGTAAAAATGTCTCCAAGTCAGAAAACAAACATATGTTGTATTAAAAACCGATTAGATGCAATATCCTGACTAATTTCATTACAGAAAACTGGCTTACATAATACAGGTTTGGAAACATCTGTATCTCAGAAAAGCAAAAAAAGGGAAGTAAAGATAAGAGTGACAGGAAAGTAATGGTTTTAGCTACAGAACAAGATATGTAAGGGAAGTCAAGAAGAAAAGACAACCAATAATAAAATCATTATAAAGACAGAAAAAAAAATGTGAGTTGAATTAAGTTCAGGATCTGCTAAAAGAGCTCAGTTGGTGAGATACAAAATCAGCAAAAGAGCACTAAGGAGAAACCACAGCAGACGATACCTTCACATATAGACATAAAAATGCAGCTATTTCCAGCAAAGAGCACAGTGTGTGCTTAAGCCACAGTGTGGGTATAAAAAAAAAGAGGATTGAGGGAAAGATTATTACTGAAGACTTAGGGCTGTTGCATTGACAAAGATGTCTTGGTGAACTCAGAAAGCAAACTGGCTAAGTGAAGCCTTAGCAACCTACAGAAGACACGTACTAAAAAACCCCTTGTCAGTGATGAATAAGTTCAGAGGAGACTAAAAAGGAAATCCTTTTATTCATCTGATGATTAGGTTTCGGAAACCTACGTAATCTGTTTATGAAAATGTGAATTAGGGTTTTCTGTTTGCTTTTGTTCTGATCGTATGGATTATGCAATCAGAGCAGTAGGTCAATGAATAAATGTGTTCATAATTACAAGGTATAAATAAAACAACAGGACAGTTGAGCATCAAAATGAATTTGCATTAGAACTTTCAGATGGAAAATAAAACTTTAAACTCTACAGTATATTTAAATAAGTGAAATCCCGAAATAGGTGACCCTTTCACACTTGAACATAAGCATCTCAAATATGCAGACTTGAAGCAATATTGACATGTTAAAAGTCTATGGAATTTAAGCAAGAAAAACACTTAAAAATAGATCAAACAACTAAATAGAGCTGAAGAGAAAATTATTGAAACTATAGAAAAAGTTGAGGAAATTATGAAAAAAAATAAGAGAAAGCAACAAAACAGAGAATAAGAGAGGCAAAAAGGAACCTAGAATACATAAAGCAATCTAACACACCTTTAATCAGACCTGTACAAAGAAAAATAGCTATAACGGGAAGTGATTTATAAAGGTTTATTGCTGAAATTATTCTACAGATTCAGGAACACATTAATTTAATCATAACTGAAACCCAGTGGATCTTGGGTAGATAAAAGGAAAGTGAACAATCATACAAATAAGCATTGAGGAAACATTTGGAACACTAAATATAAAGACAGCTTGCAATTAGCTGGGCAGAACACACCTGCGAAAGCCAGCAATTATGCTGACAGACATTTTTGTGACTTTAACAAAAGTGGCAAGAATTTATGCCAAGTGATAAAAAAAAAATCAAAACTCACCTTTCTTCCTAAAGCCACCAAACTAGCTACAAATGATACTTTTGAAAATTATAGCCAAGTATGACCTCTGTCAGATGAGCTAAATACATTTCTTACACTAATGAGTCACTAAAGGGGCAAGGGAACAAATCTCACAGTAAAAGTCTAAGAGGCAGGAAAGTACTGAAAATAAGAAATAACTTTAAAATAAATACATACATCTACAACACCAAATATTTTTCCAGGAAATAATCAAAGTAGCAACTAAATTTATAAGATAAATTTTAAAAATCAAAATATTGGATAAGAAATATGTCACATAAAAAAGCGGGATATGAACAGTCAAATAAATTAAATTAGATGAAATGGATGAAATGAAAGCAGGCTAATTAAAATACTAATTTTAAGCATTCATATAAATATGGAGAATAAATCTCACTATGTTGAGAAACAGGATGAGAAACTTCTAAATCCGAAGAAAATAAATATCTCTGGCTTCTGGGTAGCTGAGGCTGGTGGCAATGGAGTCAGCATTTTCTCCAAAAACCATGAGAAGATCAAATGAACCTCACCCTTCTCTGAATACAATATGATGACAGAAAAATCCCAAATTTGAAAATGAGTTAACTAAAGGAAAAGGAAAGGAACGGACACTAAACTTTAAAACATTCTCATGCCCCTATCCTCACATAAACTTTGGCAGCAACTAAGGCCAAGCTGAAAATGCACGGACAGAGGAAAGACCAAGCTGAAGGGTTAAGATGGATCCAAAGTCAACCGCTAGGAAAAAAAAAAAGAAAGAAAGAAAGAAAAGAAAACCTTAAAACCTTACATGTGAAAAGAGATACGTGACATGTCTGAGGACATCACCTCATGGGAGAGGAGCAAAACCACACTTGACTTGACTGGCTACCTTGCTCTGGGACAGAAGTGCACACACAAAGGGCCAGGAAATCTTTGATGCTGAGTGATGCAGGGAACTAGAAGCTGAATCAAAAAAGCCAGGATCTAGAAGTACAATGGGAACTAAGCACCTGGAAAATGCCAAACTCCTTCCTCTACATTTACCTAAAACCACACATTTAAAGCCACTGGGTTTTGCTACTGTAACAGAAGAGGGCAGCATTGATTTAGGTAACCAAGGCAAAAAACCCACAGGAAGAGGAGAGGACAGAATCACCTAAGCTGTCACACAAGAGGGAGTATTTGACCAACTCCATTCATGGATCATCCTCCACCCCAGAAGTTAGCCGGAAAGTGGAAGAGTATAGATAATGCTTTAGTCTGAGGAACACTTTCATGTAACTCCGACTGCCAACATACCATGTTACACACAGCAATTAGAACAATTAGAATGTCGGAAGACTCCACAACGGGTTTGTAAAGACAGCACTGAGCCAACGTCTGTGACAAGTGAGAGAGCAAACTGAAGGAAGCCACCAACAAATAGTATTTTTTGATCCTGTGCTCTACCCGAGGGACAAAACTATGATACTGATACTGTGCTTATTAAACTTGTTTCCCCAGAGGCATGGGTTAACAGTCCTGAAGCTACACTCCTGTGTGTTCCAGAGAGAAATGATAAAAAAAAAGATGTATTGCAGAAAAAGTTACATATAAGAAAGGAAGTCTAAGAAGCGCTCTTGCATTGCTTGAGGCTGAAATGTCAGAGAAATGTCACCTGTATAGACAGGTGAGATGTCAGAGTGGATCTGTTCTGTTTAGACAGGTTAGACGTCCTAGTGGATCCACTGGATAGGTTTACACTAATACAAAAACACATACAAATGAGGACATAGATGGATGTGTTCCTGTGCACAGAGGTGTACATAATTCCTAGTTTCTTTCCACATAAAGGAACTACAAAAAAATGACAGTGCAGGAATGGTGAGCACCTTTTTTTGTCCTGATCATGGTCTCCAAACACCATTCTCTACAGAAGAGAGTTGAATCTCCTCCGGAAGCTGCTGGCTTTCTGAGTGAATGAGAACAAGAACAGTCTGAAGAGTTGTGAAGAGGCACTCAACAGTGTTGGCAGGCAAGAGGAGGTAACAGGAGATGCTCCCAATTACTGAATCTGGGACAATCTAAACAACAAAAACTGAGAACTTGAAAGCACAATAAAATAAAAGCAAATAAACCAAAGACACCTATTTCATGTGGGATGCCCTTCTGTATGCTGTGAATATGTTTGATTACCATTGGTTAATATAGAAGCTACCTTTGGCCTATAGCAGGGCAGAATATAGCAAGATGGGAAATCCAAGCAAAAATGGAAGATAGAAAGCAGACTCAGGAAAACACCTTGTAGCTGCCCAAGAGGCAAGATGTAAGATAACAAACCATGTGCTTTATGGTAAAATATAAAGTAATAGAAACAGGTTAATTTAAGATGTAAGAGCTAGCTAGAAGCATGCCTGAGCCATTGGCCAAAAAGTGTTGTAATTAGTATAGTTTCTGTGTGATTATTTGGGTCTGGGCAGCTGGAAAAACAAAAGCACAGTCTCTGCTTACACCTATCCATCTACTCAGAAAGCACAAGGCAGAGGAGAATGGGTTTTGTAGGCAAACAGGTGGCATAGAAGCAAGTTCTTCCACACTGCAGAATTCCACTTAACATTGGAATGTGATGGAAACAGAATCTCACCATTTGGTAAGTAACACTAGATATGTTTCCAATAAGAATTATTAATGTATGTTAAAATTGGTGTGCAAAGGATGATTGAAATTGGGATATATACATAGTCTCAAGAAATATCCCATAAAAATTGCATATTACAAAAGGCAGAATAAAATTTTAGTAGAGACACATACTACATAAATGAAACATTGAGAAGCAGAAGAATGGGGAAATATCCTAAGAATCCCACTGACTAGTGAGCTGGAATAATGCTAGCAGAAGCAAGGCTGACATGAAGTTTAAGGTAGAAACTATGTATATAAGAAAAAAGGCAAATGATTATATATTGTGGTACCTGGGACTTTTCAAAAGTCACAGATGAAAAGGTAACTTAGCGTGTGTTTACACGGTTATGAAGCCTTTCACTGATCGAGCTATTCTTTTAAGTCCTGCACCTGCCTCCCCCAGTTTAGCCAGTATCCCTACCTTCACTACCTCTTTAGCCACTGCTTCTGATTAAATTTCTCAGCTCCCACCTTCTCTAGAGGATAGCTGACTACCCTGGCCTGCTTCTAATAAGAAGTTTTATTAAAGTTGCTTAAGAAAAGCCCCCTCTCTCTTAGTGTTTTTTGTTTGTTTTCTGTTCTGTTACTATTATGTTATTTAGCATAGTCTCACCCTGTTGCTTAGGCTGACCTGCAACTCACTAGTGAGGGTAGCATCGATCTCCTGAAAACTCACCTGCCTCAGCCTCCTGGGTGCTAGATTTGTAGCCAGGAACTTAGGTTCTAGGTAACTCTATACACAATTGCACCATTAGATATTACATGTAGCAGTGTCTGAATTAAGAAAAAAAATGTAGAGGGACCACAGATAGCTAGAATAAAACTCAGGAGGACAGGAAGAACTGCTATGATGTCACAGTCTCCTCGTCTGTGTTTCTGTCTACTGCCTTCCCAGACTGCACACTTGGGAGTGTGACAAGCTCAGGCCAGTCGCTCACTCTACTGTGGAGACCTATTACTGCAGTAGTTCCTGGGTCACGTTGTTCTTAACACCTCAACAAGTGTTGGGATAATTTTTCTTTAGTATTGAAGTTTATAAAGATAAAGATGGACAGTTTAATACTATATAAAGGAAAGCAATGCAATCAATATTCTACAAAGATAGGGTTTTTAAACATACACCAAAGTCATGACATGTAAAAAAAATAAAATTACAGATTTTTCATTTTCCACAGACAAGTCAATCTATTTAAGATTAATTGTTTTAAGGTAATATAAAATCAAATGTGGTTATAAAACACAAACCACCAGCAGTAAAACAAGATTATATAATCCAAAATAATAGGGAATGGGTACCAGAAACATAACAATGGCTAAATTCCATTATTTGGACACATCTCAAAGGAAGGGAAATAGCTTTTTCCAAAGCTATAATACTAATCTCTGAAAAATCGGAGATTCTAAAACAGAG
Organism: Dicrostonyx torquatus; assembly: GCA_028555095.1. Classification (NCBI taxonomy): domain Eukaryota; kingdom Metazoa; phylum Chordata; class Mammalia; order Rodentia; family Cricetidae; genus Dicrostonyx; species Dicrostonyx torquatus. The sequence continues at coordinate 9,248,808 of JAQHUG010000014.1, read as the reverse complement.
TCAGAACTACAGAGCTTCACTATTCAACAAAGGTATCAGAGACAGTTCTACCAATGACCAAATCTTGAAGTCATAATCTTTTTGTTGACTTCTGGGTAGATCCATAGTTTAGTGTATGTGTGCATATAGAAAACAATATCCAATATAACTGCTCTTTTTAAGCTTCAGCAGGTTCACTATGTGGTGTAACCTAAATTCACAGCTCCATCACCATCCTACACAGTTTTCCAAGGGTAGCCATGTTGTATGGTATGACTACAAACGAATGAGAGAACTAAATCCCCACGATCAATAATAGATCCCTAGCCGAGGAACTGAAATACGCATGAGTCAAGGATTTGTAGCTTCTAGACAAAAGCTAAAAGTGCATATGTTTTACAAAATGATAAAGGAACGAAAAGGAAAAGGAGTCTGTAAAACAGATGTAGTGGACCTAAAGCAAATATTTACTGAGTCAAAATGTCATTTTCTATTACAGTCATATGGTCATGCGTATAGATTACAAAGGTAGGCAGGAAGTCTTGTTAGTGTCAGAAACTGTCAGGCCACAAGGTGATAAGCCATGGGGGACAACAGATACCAGAGCCTAGAAAACAGAGCAAAGACAAAAATAAAAATTTAAGCCAAAACATGCATTGATTTGAGTGTCACGGTTGGTGGGGTTTGGCAGGCTCCCTGGCAGGATCTGTTTTATATTGAGAAATTACGAACGTCTGCTTTCTCTGCCGACATGTTTGCAGTGAGGTGTAGGACACAGGAAAGACTAAGCAGCATTTAATTATTGCTCCAGCATTAGAATAAGCTGAAAAAGATCTGGGCAGAACACAGAGAGCAGCGCATTAGAACTCTCTTGTGGCGCCCTGGAAACCCTACAAAGGAAATGCTAACATGTTTTCCATTCTCTCAGCCGAAAGCATAATTCTCCAGTTTCCTGGATATACTAATTTCATAAAGAATAATTTAAGTGTTATATAGAACACACACAATCAAAAGGAAAAGACGGGCTGCAAAATCTTTCTTCCTTTTAATTGTTTATTCATTCTGATTGGGATTGGAAGGTCTTTAAAAAAACCAATAAATGCCTGACGGCTATAAATAATTAAAATCTAGCAGAGCAATAATAATTACAAGAAAGAAAGTGTCCATCTTGATTATACACATTTCCGATGAAAAGAATGAGAGAGACTACCACATACTGAACAGTCAGTTATTAAAGCAACAACAGATAGCAACCATTGTGGGACTGCACTGGAAACAGCGGCCATCTCAAGGTCAGCAGTGGCTATCTCAAGGTCAGCAGGGAGACCTTCTAGGTTACTTATAGCCGTATTCTAGAGGTGTATTCTCCTAACGAAATGAACTGCTTATTTCCAGGACATAAAGCGATGGAAAGAAAGCTTGTGCTGGGATGTGCCCTGCTCAGGTCACGCTGTTTGAAGAGCCAGTAAGTCACAAACACATAAGCCAACACAAGTAAAAAAAAAAAAAAAAACACAAGCTATTCCTAACAGCTATGAAGCCTACATGGAGTTCACCCCTTTTTTTATTTTTAACTGGTGTATGTAAACAAAACAACGGGTCTCATTGTGACACATTCATGGCTGTACAGGCTTCCTCCCTCCCATCACAATCCCTTCCATTACTATCTCTTAGATCCCTTCCTCTCTAACAGTCTCCCTGTTTCCTTGCCTCTCCTGTCGCTAGATCCCATATACGGAAGGAAACATGATACCTGTGGTTTAGAGTCTCCTTAGTTTACTAATCATCACAATCTACAGTCACCCCCTCCTGCAAAGGATGTGAGTGCGATCTTACCGATGACTGACTCTGATGCTGTCTGAGCAGAGACCACACTTTGCTTCTTCGGTCTGTTTCATATTGTAAAAACAGACTGAATGGGTGAGGTGGCTTGTCTAATTGTTATGAAAGCAAGGAAGGTCAGAGTTTGCTCTGCTTGTCCTCCATATACCACACTGGGGAAATAATCCATATACAATAATTTTCAACGTGAGGTGACAATTTCTTGCCATTTTCCTAGAATATATTACATTTATCAAATTATATGACATATAAAAGAAATAAAGTACATGGCTTTTAAATGTTTTAGGATATCTCGCGAAGTAACGGGTTTCCGCACGACCTTTGCTTGTGTGTGTTATGCCTCATTCTCATTGGTCCTCGCCTCCACAGCTTTTGTTCCCATCCTCCTGCATACCCCTTCCTCCCACCAGACTGGCTCTCTTCTCCATGCTAGTCCCTCTGTCCTGCTACATCATGCCACCTAAAGTCTATATTTGAAGAAAGACACAAGATAGATTTGTTTAAAAGAATAACAAGATATTTTTTACTTTGGGCTAAGCAGAAGCAAAACATATTTGAACAGAGCAGAAGATAATGTATGGGGATTCAAAAGAGCACTGTGGTAGCTTATGGTATGCATGTCAGGAAAAAGATGCGGGAAAATACGACTGCCAAAGATAAACTTTAATATGGTTGATAGCTAAACACTTTAATAAATAACAATAAGTATGCATTATTCTTCCCTTTAAAACAAAATAATGATTTACCATTTCCTTTAGTCTGGAATATTGCTAATTACCAAGGTCCATGAAATAGCAGAAAAGCTCTCTAAAGTACGGAAAGCCACATGGAGGTCAAAGTTCGGCACGTCTAAAAACAAGCTATGTGAGACTGAGAGGGTTTGTCTTTGGACACGAGGCAAGACTGAATCTACAGTAACTTCGACTCCTGTTGCCTCTATGATGTCTATTTCTATGTTATCTGCAAAGGGCCAAAGATATTCTCTAAAATAACGCTTACAGCTCCTACCAAAGGACCACACAAAACGTAGGCCACCCAGCAAATGTGCAACGGCGGTGGTAAGCAGTAGCAATGGATTGCGTGCCAAGTTGTACCATGCTTAGGCGGCATCCAAAGAAATGCGGCACCTATTAAACTTTATGATAATCCGAGAGTTTGGATTTGAAAGGGTTTCATAAGGTCTGGTGGTTTAATTTCTTTACTTTTAACTCTCAATATTTCAGAAAAGTGACTTGACAATTTGAGAGACAAATATGTAAAGGTTTTCTTCAATACCAAAAAATTTTATAAAATAAGATTTTAATCTAATAAGCAATAAAAAATTAAAACTGTGAGTTAAATTTGATTTAAGCAACAAACATTATCCTGTTTTTAAACTGCTAATGACATCTTTTCTACAGTCACTCAGACATCTGAATTAGCTTTTAAAATATAATCCTTTATATTCATAGAAGGGTGGGGAGAGGAAGCCACAAAAGAAGAATTCCTATTTTTAAAAACCTACAAAAATATAACATTTAATTTTTTTGTTAGAATAAACATAAGGTTGGGCTTTTTGTACTTAAATATGGTGGGTACTCTGCTTTTTCAGCGATGAAGACAAAACAATACTAAACATCGCCTTTGTCATTTACACTGGGGTCATCTACATAATGTAAATGTATCTAAAATTAGCTCATTTATTTCATGGAACACAGTAGGATAATTTAGAACTTCATTAAATATAAACTAATTTATCAACTAGAAAATAATCATCACCAATTTGAAGATAATGTGAGAAAGATAATAGCTGACACAAAATGGACTCTAAACTACTGAATGAGATGTAATGGGGATTATAATGATGTACGCCTTAATAAATACAATTTTATAATGCTATAAATTCCAATACTTAAAGAAGAACTCAATTTTTTAGAATTTTATAAAATGAGTTATGGGATGAGAAGAATATATCAGAAAGCCATTTTTCTTATCATAAATACTTATTTTAAGAGATCGAGTGAGGTCTAAGATGGAGGCATAGGACAAAATACACCTTCCTCATTTGAGCATTTACAGATGTGTACTGGTGAAAGAAATGGCGGACTGGGACACACCATGGAAGTGTACATGCACACGGACACACAGGCACTTGTATAAACTAGATGTCCAACATATAATACTGGAAAAGAAAGGAGCAGCTATATTGTGACAGAAATTATGGCCAATTCCTGAGACATAAGAAAACATGGAGCCAAGCTGAAAACAAACCAAACATTCACCCCAAACATACCGAGAAGCAAAAAGTCAATTTTGTATTTGTTTAACATGAAGAAAGCAAAGAAAGGAGCAAAAAGGACTCCACATCAAACAGATGTGAAGTAGCTACTTACAGAACTACAGCCATTCCCAATACACCATAGCGTCCCTTACGAGTTCATCTGCCTCATGGTGGTAAGGAGAAAAAGCACATTCAATAGTAATAGTGCCTCTATGTTTGAACTTGTCAGTCTTCCTTGAGGAGTAATGTAGCATACGGAAGGCTCTAGGCATGCTGGGCAACAGTAACAAGCTACCTGTCCCACAAGGGAGATTGCAAAGGTAATCAGCAGAGTGCACACCACGCTGTTGAGCCAGGATGCCCAGGGAGCTAGGTGTGAACGTCCACTCCACTCCATATTGTTCAACAGTGAATTTACTTGTATATAACTTCATTATAAATTGAGGAACATCTGTTTATCTGTAACATTAAAAAAAAAATCTTGCCCATTCTTCATTCTCTAACCTTTCCAAAGAACTGGCTATGCATCTTTTCATCTCTTTTTGGAGAAGGGAGGCTGGGTACCTGGTCCAGAGCAACTCCAGTGCTTTTTAATTGACCAGAAAACCCCAGAAAGAAAGGTATCCTATAGAAATCAAACAGCCAATCAATATACAAACAACACCTTTGTTCTACTTCAGATTCACCAAAAATGCTCCATTAATTCCAAAGATTAACACAAATCCGGTGTTTGTGGGAGGACACTATCATTAAATACATTTACTAAATTTAAAGAACAGAGGAGCGTGTTTCTGTAGTTAATAATGCAAAGAAAACATTACTAACAGGTGAGTGATAGTCAAGTAAGGGTTAAAAATAACATCTAAATTAGCAATAACTGTATTTGGAGATTCTGGAGATGACAAATGATGTGTTATACAGCAGAATGAGAGGAAAAAATGAAATACCAAGGACACAAGTCAGAATGTCTTTGAGAATATGGAGGTGGGGCAAGAAGAGGTACAAAAGATCCGTGACTTCATGGGAACAGTAAAGTCAGAAAAGAAAGGGCTCTAGTGACACAGGGAAGTTCAGGGCAGGAGAGTAACTTGGCAAGAAGGACGGATCGGAACCAGAGGAGCTTTTAGTGATGGAGAGCCAGGGGGAGACTGGACATGGACTAAGAGTTCAGCCCCTTCCGAGATGTAGTCACTAGAAAATTAGAGACTTAGGAAGACATTGTAAGGAAAAAAAAATAAGAAAAGGCAAAATAAGCTACAATTATAGAAAATTATGACTACTGAAGTAAACAAAGTAACTTTGTTAGAGCAGAGGATAGTAATGACAGAAGAAAGGAAAAGGAAGCAGGAGGAAAAGCCATTGTCCAGTCAAGATTGGCTACTTTACCTTAAAATTGAATGTAGAGTATAAAAACTGTTCCACTCTTAATACTATAAACAAAAAACATGCTATATTGCTTCAGCTATTATAAAAATTGGCTAGAAAAATTCTAGTTTATTTTATTAAAAAATAAAGCAAAATCATTCAAACATAATTCAAAATTTTAGCCACCATCCAACATTTAATTACCATTTCCATGCCCTTTGAGTGACATTGCTCCCTCTTGTCACCCACATATTATGCTTCTCCTTTCTCTCCAGCTGAACTAAATTAGCTGGTTCAGCGCTCTCAATTAGCCTTCTGCCACAGGCCCTTGAACACGCCGATTCCTTTCTCTGTGATGCTCCCCTCCACCCAATAGCTCTCTGCCTGCAGGAAGAAGTAACTTTTCATTTCATTCCTTCAACTCAAGAAAAGTCTGTCTCCATAAGCCAAACACATTCATCTCACTGTCCTCGTCTTTTAGTACGTGCCCCTTTCCCAATGCTCCATCTGTTACCGAGATGCCCTCCTGGCCTGCTCCATGCAGTAAGGCCAGATTTGCGAACTCTCACACAGCTTTCCTCAGAACACTTGGCACCACCCACGGAAGATGCTCAGAAATATTTCCAATGAGAATGACGTTTAGGCTCCTCTAACTCTCCCATCCATTTTCCTCTCCCGACTACATCTTTCCCTCCCTCTTTCCATGTTCTCCTCCTCTTCTACAAGGTGAGGACATGGTAAAAGATGACATGTATAAGTCATGGTGTAGACCCTTAGCCAATACACTGATTTTGTTTTGGGGAAAGATGGTGTGGTGTGCAAAGTGTTTCCTTCGTAAACATGGGACGTTAAGTTCAGGTCCCTAGCATCCGTGTAAAATTCAGGGCACAAGAGCATACACCTGCAATCCCAGTGCTGGAGAGGTGGAGAGAAGATGCTTAGGGTTTCCACCAGTCAGCCTAGCCAGATGCTGAGCTACAGCTTCAGTGGGAGACTCCATCTCAGAAACCAAAGGGCTCAACAAGGAAAGAGAATGACTACCGGTTCTGGGCTGCCATTTACTCATACGGCAATGTGCGTACCTGCTCACCGATGTTCACACCCTATGCATGTACCACATATAAAACCAAAAAGATGTGTGAGGAATAAATTTGTATGGCGCATGTGTCACCCAGTGTATGATATTTTCATAATAGCATGAAATGTTAGAATATATGTATCCAGAAAGAGGCGCTATATTCTAGAAACATGGAAGACGCTTAGAATTGGGGAGGGAGTATATATGTTGGGGTACATGCAAGGGAAAGCATGTGTTGCTTTGAGTAGACTGTTTAGATATTATAGTGGGGCTCAGAAAGACAACAGGAGACCTGGAGGCCAAGTGTCAATCTCCTGAAAGAATACTAAAGCACTCCTGGATGGCCAATAGAAATAAGGACAGCAAAAGCTATTCTGAGGAGTCTCAGATGGAAATAGCATATTACTGGAAACTGGAGGAAAAAGTGATCTTTTCTATAAGTGGCAAAGGACCTGGCAGAATCCTTGGCTGTGTTTTAGTTCTTTGTGGAAGGCAGTATAAGAAAAACAATCTAAAGAGTGTTCAGCCCAAACAATTTCAAAACAAAGAGGTAAAGAGGCGGCCTGACTCCTCTGAGGACTCTTGGCTCCTTCTGTGTTTGGTAAAAAGTGATCAAAATGTCTTAAAGGACTAAACTGCTCACTGCTCCCCACCCCACCCCCCAAAAAAGAAAATCAGAACTTGTATTTGGGATCTGTTTGCCCTATCTATACTGGAAAGAGCGAGCAAGTAGTAGCCATCCCAGTGTAAGCCAAACTCTCCTGATTGTGTGGAAGTGTGGAAGCTTAACTCTAAGATATCTGCAGATGTCCGGGGCTGCCCCTCACATTCTAGTCCCAAAGTGCAAGGACTCTGGAGGCTCAGATGTTTTGGAGGAGAGGCTACCTGTTGGGGTGGAAACTTGGTTAATTCTTCTGTCGCTGTAATAAATACCCTGAGCAGCACAGCGCAAGGGAGGAGGATTGACTGGTGGAGGGCACAGTCTGTTCTAACAAGGAGATCCTGGCAGCAGGAGATTGAGGGACTTGGTCAAGTTGTCCTCAAGTCAAGAGGCTGAGAGCAATGAGAGCAATCTAGGCCTTTTCTTCTTCTACAGTCCAGGAATCAAACCCAGGGACTCGGGTTGCCCACTTGCAGTGTGGATCTTTTTTATTATTATTGTTAAAAGAAGAATTTATATTTACTCCCCTTGTCCCGGGCCCTCCCGCTCCCCCATTACCCCACCACCCTCCTCCTGCTTCTTTGAGATGGGGTAGGATATCTTGCCCTGTGGAAAGCCCAAGGCCCTCCCCCCTCCATCTCGGCCTAAGAAGGTGTGCATCCATATAGAATAGGTTCCCAAAAGGCCAATACATGCAGAAGAGATAGGTCCCTGTGCCATTATCATTGGCTTATCAGTTAGTCCCCATTGGCAGTCACATTCAGAGAGTCCGGTTTGGTCATATGCTCATTCAGTCCCGGTCCAGCTGGATTTGATGAGCTCCCAATAGATCAAGCGCACTGTCTCAGTTGGTGGGCCAGTCCCTCACGGTCCTGACTTCCTTGCTCATCTTCTCCCTCCTTCTGCTCTTCCACTGGACTTTGGTAGCTCAGTCCCTTGCTCTGATGTGAATGTGGGTCTCTGGCTTTATCTGGCTCTATCATGCGAAATTTCTATGGTGACAATCAAGATATTCATCAATGTAACTATGGGGAAAAGTCAGGTCAGGCACCCTCTCCTCTGCTGCCCAAGTACCTAGTTGGGGACATCCCTGTGAACACCTGGGATCCCCTCTAGAGACAAGTCTCTAATATCTACATTAAGGGAGTCATTTTATGAGTGTGGATCTTTTTGCTCAATTAATCTAGTTAACAGAATTCTCTCACTCCCCAGTCAGGGGAACCATGCTAGATCATACAGGCTGATGAGTTTGTAGCTGGATAGGCTGTGAGGAGGTGACATCTTGTAGGAGGAATTCTGTCACTAAGTCACTGGGGCACGCTATTGAATGGTTTGTATTTTCCCCAGAATCCCCTGCCCTCTTTCTGCTTCCCAGCCCCCATGAGGTGAGCAGCTCTGCTCTTACCAATTCCCCATCTGCCCATTACGTTCTGCTTCAACATGGCCCCGAAATGATACAACCAAGCAATTATGATTAGAGTCTGAGACTGTGAGCAAAGATAGAGGCATTCTCTTTTTAAACTTTTTTTGTTGGATACAATGTCAGAAGTGAGTACTGTGCCTATCAAGATTACCAAAACCTGAATCCTTGGGCAGTTGTATATAATAATTGCACCTCCTTATTCACCTATGGATGGGGCAACTGTATGGCATGGTTGCTGAGTAATATTTTTGTTTTGGAGTTTCAGTTTTTATACTGTATCTCTTCACAGTAGAGCACACTATTAAATAAGAAACAGCAGTGAGTGCCCTTGATTTCAGCATAACAGACAACACTATGCAAAAATGAAGGCTTTGCTACCTTTGGAAGATGAAGGTTTTATTAACTGTGACATGCTCTTTAAATGGCTCCCAATGAAAGAGGCAAGTCTGCAAGAGGGTTTTTAAAAGACATTTCAAATGACCAGTCAGAAGGTTTTAATAAATTTAAGCAAGTTCAGTGTCAAGCAAAAGGTTAATGTCTACCTCTGTGAGGACCACCATTTGACTAGATGTGCATGCTTTGTGGTTAGTTAGGACTTCATTATATAAACTACACATTGAGCTTTATACCTTGTAATTATGGTAAGTGTTATTTGTGAAAGTTTCTTCAACTTATTGAAATTTTTTCTTCTTCAGCTGGCAGCAATTAGAGACTCAAAGACCACCAGAAAGAACTCCACAGCCCCTTTCGGGATGCAAGCTTGTTATGAACACTTCAGAGCACACACACAGAAACACTAGACTCTGATAATAAACAAAACCAGGGAACTAAAAACTGTTTCCATTAAAACAGTTGTGCTCATAATGACTCAAACACTATAAGACAAAGAATCCTATGAGTATGCACAGCCCTATCTACAGTCAGAGCCATTTTGTGTGGAAGTTTTGAACATGTAATGTGCCATTTCACATGGGTTTACTGACTACTTGCTAGTCCTTACATTCATTTAACAAAGTAATTTCCATAAGAACAACCACAAACATTTCTGGCTTCAGCTGTTAATCTCCCATGAAAAATTACTTCCATACTGTTTGGAACTTGTACATGGTAATGATTAACTGTTTATCTCTGAAGCATGAAATCTGCGACAGTGCCCTTCACGATGTATATCTGTACCATCTTTGCTTCCGTGTCTTTGGAAAATGAAAGACTCAAGCTTTCTCCTAGGAACAGAAATTGAGAAGCCTCTTGCTTTCCTTACAATTGGCCTCTTCTCTGTCTCCTAAGTTTTTACAGTTCTTAATTCTCAAGAACTGGACTCTTACGCTAGAACTTACAAACTGTTGATCTAAAAGTACAGAAATCTATTCAAGCTATTTCAATGAATAACGAATCTAAAATTTTTGTTTGTCTTTTACTGAATGTGCTATGTCAACTTTAGACTAAACATTGCATGGTATGGTTGTTATTTTAGACAAACTTTTAGGTATCTCACTCAACTTTGCAAGGAAATAATTATGGTTCTGAGTATTAAATTTAATCTTAATATGAATTCATAATGTAATTTAAAATTAAAAATATATGCATATATGTGTGCTTCTGTGAGTTTATGTATGCCACCTGCATGGAGCCTGTGGAGGCCAGAAGACGGCATAAGGCATTCTTGTAACTGAAGTTATAGAAGGCTATAAGCCACCATGTGAGTACTGGGAATTGAACCCAGCCTTCTGCAAGAGCAGTAAATGCTGTCAACCAACAAGCCATCTCTACAGCTTCAGAATATAATTTTGATCCAAATACAGGATGTCATGCTTGTACAATAAGGACTTTACCACTGGAGCCATTTCCCCCCTTTTTCCATAGTAACTTCAATTATGAATTTTATTATTATGACTCGATTATGGCAAATAATGGAAGAACAATCTATCATCAATAAGGCCATGAAAGAAAGGAAATATCTATTGTTTATCAGGGGTTGAGGAACAAAATGGAAAGTTTTACACATATACAAAGATACTTACAGAATTATTTTTCTCTTGATGATCTGGCTAGGATCCTTAGAGCTCTTAATAAGATATATATTGTATTTATAATTTGTCTCCAGCTATGACCTCTAAAAGCAATCTTTATATCTAACTTATTTTGGGATCAATGTTTAACCTTAAAACAATTATTTTTTTAAAAAAATTATTGTAAACAATAAGATGTTTTACTTATCTCTATTTTTATTAAAATTCGATTTTTTCCATATAATATGTTACAATTATGGTTTCCTCTCCTCCAACTCATCCCAGATCCTCCCCAGCTTCCCTCCCATCTGAACCCACCTGGTTCTGTCTCTCCTTAGAAAACGAACAGATTTCTAGAGAATAATAATAAAATAAGATAAAACAAAGACAAATCAACATAGGATAAAAGAAACCAAAGAAAAGGAGCCAAAGAAAAACCTTAAACGATAGACAAGAAGACCACACATTTGCACACAACTCCAAAGATGCCATTAAGTTCATTTTGGGTTGGTCCTCTACTGCTGGACTGCAGCCTACCCTTCCGAGGGTTTGCATACCCAATGAGACTCCTTTGGAGAAAACGCACTTTTCATTTGCAAGTGGTTATGTGTCTGAGATAGCTTCTGGGTTAGGAATGTGGGGGGAGGGAGCTTATGTGCACTTCTCTCAGAGCTGCCACCCCATCTCGTATAGACAGGTGCAGGCCCTGTACATGTTGCCTCAATCTGTGAGTTCACATGTGTTTCAGTGCTTCTGTGCCTAGAAGGCCATTTCCTTGCTGTCCTCTATCCCCTCTGGTTCCTACACTCTTTCTGCAACCTCCTCTATAGAGTTCTCCTAGCCCTAAGGGAAGAGATTTGATGTGAGAAATCCCAAAGGCATGTATTGAAATCCTAACCAATACACTGATCATATTCAGAGGCAAGGACTTTGGGAGACTAAGTTTTAATGCTGGAGATGTCATGAGATCAGTGCCTTGATAAAGAGCCCTCTCCCCCGAAGAAGCTCCCTTGACTCTTGTACCTCATATAGATGCAGGAAGAAAAAAATCATCTAGAGTCAGGTAAGAGGTCAGCAGCAAACTATATCTACATAGCAATTTGATCTTGGACTTTGCAGATTTCAATAAGAAATTTAAGTCTATTAGCTATATGCCCCCTACTCAATGTTACATTTTATAGTAACCCCAAAAGACTGGAATACATTGAGAAGAACAGACCTTTATTCTTTATGTGACAAACTTCTGTATTTTAAAAACACATTACAAAGGAATAGAAAGGCACATGGTTTACCTTTTCAAATAAATGATAACAATATCAAATATAGCAATCAAAGTGGAACACTCAACGATGGATTTAATTTAGGAGGCAGCTATACAACGGTGTCCCTCGATTCACAATTGAGTATAGTTAGACAAGGGTGGTGCACATCGACTATCACAGTGCTTGAGAGGCTGAGACAGAAAGACTACATAGAAGCCTTCCTGCCCCTTCAATACCTTGTAATTCCTACATTAATTTTCAGCTATCAGTCATCAATATGAGACTCAATTTTCCTGTCATTTAACTAACTTTATATCCTCTGCTTGGGTAGAGATACAGATATATGTATGTATATATAGAAACAGCTAATAATTCTGAGAGATTTAAAAGGAACTATGACCTTTGTTTTTTATTATCATGCTGTGTAAATATGAAAACGGTCCATGATGAAGTGCACAGTAAATGTTTGTAATTATAACCTTGCACGAAATATGAGCACAGAGTGCCCATTAAACCAGAAATGCTTTATTAAAACCCTAGGAAAATAGAATGCAGGAAAGATATTTCAAAACATAAGTCTTATTATGTTTGAAGAGACAAAACATAGATAACGTAAGTATCATGGCATAGTGAGAACCAGCATGCTGCGAAAGCCGACAGTTAGCAGGCCATAAGTCATGTCCACCATACAGATACATGGGACAGAGTCCTCTGGTTGCATCTTTCACAGCTAAAGAGATTCATGGGAAAACAAAATCATGACTTTTAGAGGATGTCTGCTGTTTACTTTCCATCTATAAGAATGATCTTTCAGAGAGGAGAAAACCCTGCAGTGTCTATTAATGCCTAGGCAAGGGAAGAGCTGAGAGAAGTGTCTCAGCTCGGGATGAAGGGGGAAGTCACAACTGAGGGGTGACTGCAATCTGAGAAATACAGAAGGACCTTCAAAAATACCAACCCAGGACATTTTATGCCACCCAAGAGCTTTGAAGTGAACATCAGAGGATACCCTAGTTATACTACATGTCTGTCTTTACCTGTCCTGATCCATGTTCCCTCTTCTACTGACTATTAATGAGATGGGAGCTGATAAGGATTGTAATCCTACACCAGCTCCAAAGCATACACACAAAAAGAATGCATATGTCGCCCATGAAATGCTTTTGTATTGCTAAGTTATTTAGAGCATTGTTCTTCAGGATGAGCTTGTGTTTTGATGAAGAACAAAAGTTACAATATCTGCCCATCACATTAAGAGTTTTTTTACTCCTCATCACGAAGTAACTTTAAATTGCAGTTGAAGAGGTGGCAGCATGAAGTTTGGAGCAGTACCTGAGGTGACTAGCCAAGCTTCTCAGTTTTATTCTCCCACCCCTGCCTGTAATATAGAGATGACAAGATGTTACCCAGAAACCCTTGACACTGCAGCCTCATTGGAGGTTGATTCGCATGCCAATTTATCACAGTACTTGATATATGGAGGAGAGGGAAAGAAAAATGAACACTTTGGAGTTTTATGATCAGATAATATTAAATAGGTTTGATTCTTTCTCTTGAACTAGAATATTTTTATGTGCTGAGCACATTGAAAGTCTGTAATGAAAACTGAACATTGAAGGCAGAAAAGAGAAATGCGTCTTTTGTAGTAACTAGGCTGAAGGCTCCCATATCATAGTTAACACAATGCTCTTCCCCGCTCTTCTTCCTTCTTTCTTTTTTTCTTTTGAGACAGGGTCTCACTATGTAGCCTTGGCTTGTCTAGGAATCATTATGTAGATGAGGCTGGCCCAGAACTCATAGAAAAATGCACACTTCTGTCTCCTGAGTGCTGAGGTTATTAAAGAGATGTACCACCATGCCTGACTCAAACACAGCTTAAATATGCCCATCTAGACACTTGGCATATTTTCTATGTTGAGTTTTGGCAAATAACGAAAGTTCCTTTGTTTTTCAAGAGCAGAATGTCTGTGACGAGATGAAGAAAAGTGCTAAGTGTGACAGACAGACTTAAGAGCACTGTTACACTGCTGTCATTATGGGGTTTGTTGAAACAAGTCAGATCAATGCTTTGATTAAGTGTACTTGAGACAATATTACAAAGGCCAAGGGCAAAACATAAAAGTGTAAGTTCCGTAGATTTTATTCATCAATTTACTATTTTACTAATGGCTTTAAGAAGTAAGTTCTTACATGCATTAATCACACAAATTACTACATAGAGACATAAGAAAATAAATCATAACGTGGAATTGCCTTGGCAGAAGAAGCAGGATATAGGGAGAGCAGTAGTCTTTGCTTCTCTGGCCCACTTCCCACTCATAGAAGCCTACAGACAGGATCAGTCAAGCCTGTCTATGGGACAGAGTTTGAAAACCAGAGCCATGAAGTATCCTTCTCATCTCATCATTATACAGAGTACTATTTCTCACTCTCCAGTAGACTTTGATAGAGTTTGAATCTTGGGCAGAAATGATAATAATAAAAATGTCCTAGCTCTTATAAATCTGTTCCAATAAATAGGAAGGAGCTGATTTATAATTTCCCATTGCTTGCTGGACAACATGAGAGTATATACTCATAATCCCAGTACTTGGTGGTGTGAAAAGGAGAATCAGGAGTTCAAAGTCATCTTATATTATGTAGTCAGTTCAAGGCCAGGATGAATTACATAAATTCTATCTCTAAAATAGAACAGAAATCCTGCCATGTCTAACAAATAGAACAGTTTTTACCATCGGCAAACTGCTACGAAGGAATCATTTAAACCATTGAATTAAGGTATCAATAACTTCTATTGGGTTTGTGAGAACCTAGAGCCCCAGGCATAAGAATAAAAGTGGTACAATTGACAACAACAACAACAAAAAACCAATGCCAACACTTTGCACTGGAAAACCTAAAAGCTACGAATGAGCCTGATGTTAAAGCCCTTTCCAACACAAGTACATTGGCACAGGTCTGTAATCTCAAGCTTGGGCAGTCAAGGCTGCAGGATGCCTTGTTCCAGGACAACCAGGGATATACCACCAGATTGGTTATTAGTAAAATCAAACAAACACAAAAGAAAAGCAAGACAAATGTCCTTCCTTTGCTATCCCATCATGGCATCTAGTTAGCATCTTGTTTCCTATATTTTCTAATTTAATTCCTGCTTTAGTCCAAAGATCAATAAACTGTTACCTTAAGGACCTACCTATTCCACCTAGTTTTCTAAAAAAATTATCACATGAAACAAGGCCATTCATTTATGATGTACTCACCTGCTTCTGCAATATTATTGCAGAAGCAAGACCCAATGTCATGCATTTGCCACGCCTCATGGGGAAAACAAAACTACTGCCCAACAATAGATAAACTTAGGAGTTACATAAACCACTTTTAAAGTATTTAATCAATACACAAATTCTTTATAAGACACCAACAGCTATCTTTTCCACACTTTCTTCACTGATACATAGGAATAACTGAAGAAATAGATAAAAAAAATTAAGCTAATAACTGTACAGATTTTAATGTAGCATAAAAAAAAGATAAATAAATTAGAAATATTAAACATAAGAGAGTTAAATAGCACTATAGATGTGAATATCATTTTATCTTAAAGGGCAAATAAAAATGGTACAGCTAGTTTACCATAAACTATGATTTTCATCCTTATCAGATTAATTATCAGTGTGGTCGGTTATTTTAAAACGCTAGAAATTACATTAGAAAAATTCAAAGTTTAGCCTGGAGGAAGCCGCCTACATAATCTCCCAGCCATTTAAGAGTATTTGTAACTGCACATGCTGAGAAGGTTTAGACTCTATTTAAATTCACAGATGACGAGAGAGATCACAATGCACCTGATAGTCAAATGAGTTCAAAGCCATGTTAGGCAACACAGTGGTGTAAGTACAAGTAAGACTCAGTTATAGTTCACTAACAAAACACTCCCCAAGCAGGCATGGGACCCTAAGTTCAATTTCTGGCACAAAGAAACACCTTAAGAAGAACATTTACATCATTAGTTTATAAGTCAGAATAGGTCACTAACCAAAAAAAATCATGTACATATCTTCCAAGGTAAAATATACAAGCATATGGTAATTTTCATTAAAATAACATTTACATGTGTAAAAATGTCACAGAAATCCATTCTTTGTATTCTTACTAAATTTAATTTAAAAGAACAATATTGATGTGGGATGTCTTTTGGTATAAGTATTGCTTTTACTGGTTAATGAATAAAGCTGTTTTGGCCAATGTTTTAGCAGAGTAAAAACAGGCAGAAAGTAGAGACAGTAGGCAGACTCGGAGATACCATGTATCTGCCCAAGAAACAAGAGGCAACAAACCATGA
>JAQHUG010000014.1:9172172-9206323 GCA_028555095.1 Dicrostonyx torquatus | reverse complement strand
TATTGTCAATGACACACTCATGCAAAAATAAAAGCTATTGAAAAGAAATGGTTTTCCTCACGGAAACATTCAAAGGAGTCCTTTGAAAAGACATGAAATTGTCTATATTTTCTAATCAGTTCGAAACATAGATGTCAGGCATAGGGCAGTATTCCTTGCAGCTAGGAGGCAAATTCAGAAGGATCACAAGTTCAAAGCAATTCTCAGCTCAAATAAATTTGAGACCCTATCACAAATCAACCCTAACCAGACAATACCACTTAACCACAGCTGCCAGCTCTCCAGCACTGCTTTGGCTTCATTTTGGAGCTCTAACCTGGCCTCCTTCTGTTCTCTTTGCAGAGAAATTTCTGTAGTTTACCCTGGATGTCTTGACTCTGTTCTGCTGTGTGATGCTTTACTCTTTTGTCTTTTGAGGGCCACTACCCAGCTCCCAAGTAAATCCCACATGGACACTTAATATTAGTTATGAATGCCTGGCCTTATCTTGGCTTGTTTCTAGCCAGTTTTTCTTATCTTAAATTATACAATCTACCCTTTGCCTCTGGACTTCACTTTTTTCTCCATGGCGTCCTCTGTACCTGGGTGGCTGGTCCCCAATGTCCTCCTCTCATTTTCTTCCTCGTTTCCCCGTCTATTTACACTCCTTGCTTGCCAGCCCCGCCTATCCTTGCTCCTGCCTTCCCAATGACTGTTCAGTCCTTTTTTAGACCACCAGGTGTTCGAGACAGGCAAAGAATCACAGCGTCATAGAGTTAAGCAAATGCATCATAAACAAAAGCAACACACCTTAAAGTAATATTCCCCAATACTGTTCCAACTCTAATCCTGGAGATTTGTAAATAAGGAGTTGCTCCTGAACAGAGATGGTCTTAGGACCAAAACAAGTACCTACTGAAACAATGTGTTCTCCTTGAAGTACAGCTTTGTGTAGCATTCATCTAAAATTTACATGAGTTTCTAATAGTGGAAATGATGTGAGTGAACTAATTACTGCCTGATTGAATTTTATTCCCATTCCACAAGATGAAACCCATACCTGGTACCAGTATTGGTCAAGAACCTGCGGCTAGACAGGACACAGACCCTAATGGAAAACCAACTACAAATTTGCTTCTAAGTAGATATAGTATTAAAACAAGTCATAATAATCTATCATTCTATCCATAGATGAATTCAACTCCCAGCCCTCATCAGAGAAGCTTCTATTTGAAGCATATGCTGTTTAACACAGAGACTCACAACTGGCTAAAGAGGTGACAATAAGATCTGTGGAATAATCAGTCCTACATGTGACATCTACATCCCACCCCCTCTTCCCAAGGCTCAGGTTCCATTGTGGAAGAGCAGACAGAAAGAGTATAAAATGCAGAGATAGTGGATGAATATAGGGAAAGAGCGTCTTCCAGACAAAGCAGGGCAGCCGAGCATATGAACTTCGGGGTTGTGAAAGGATGCATAAGACTTGTGTAAGCTCAAGTCAGACCAAACCCCAGCATGGAGAGTGAAGGTTGGTGCAAAATCCTTCTGAGGAGCTATTGGCAATTAATTGCTGATGAGAGAGGGAAGGCCTTTTTCTTTAATGCTGCAACCCCTGGTAAACTGATCACATTCTAGTGGGATGCAAAGAATATATTTGTAGCATAAATTGAACTTGATATTGACAGAACAAAAAAAGAAGATATCGAAGTTGAGTCGGTGAGTGTGTGGGGAATCTGGCAAGAATATAATCAAAATACACTGCATAAAATTCTCAGAGAACTAATAAAAATAATATTGGAACTTAAAAAGAAATGTAAGGATGTGGCTCACTCTTTTCTTCTAGAATGCCATTGCATGCTACCTGTGTCCTCTTATGCCATACTTATGTCACTGTGAATGGGAAGATCCCTTTATAAATATCTTCATATCTTATTTCTTTTTATTTATTGTTAGTGTCTTTCAGAACATGTCTCCCAATCCCACCCATCCCCACACCCCCAGAATAAAACAAAAAAATAGAGAAAAAAGAAAAAAATGGGAAGGAAAAGGAAAAATCTTATCATGGAAGCTACAGTATGACACAGTGAGTCACGCAGTAAACCCCTTTATCCTGACATTTTTACATGCAGTCGTTGGTCTGGTTCAAGGTTCCTGGTCTCTGTTTGTTGTAATTAGAGGAGAGGTGTGTGTTGTGTTCCCCAGCCGCCAGCCGCTGGCCCGCTCAGCCGCTGGCCGCCTGCACCCAAAATAACCACATGAGAACGGCATTCATTCAAACTCTGCCTAGCCCATTATCTCTAGCTTTTTCTTGGCTAGCTCTCACATCATAAACTAACCCATTATAAAAGTCTGTAAGTCACCACATGGTGACTTACTGGAAAGGTCTAACCTGCATCCATCTGCAATGGGAGCCTCATGGTGACTGGCCCACTTCCTTCTCTCTTCCCAGAACTTCCGTTCTGTCTACTCTGCCCACCTAAGGGCTAACCTATCTTACGAGCCAGACAGAGTCTTTATTCAACCAATGAGAGTAATACAAAATACAGGAGACCACTCCCACATCTGTTACACTATTGACACTGGGCTTCACTGGTACTCTTCCTCTAAATCCTGTTGTTGCCCTGTGTCAGGGAGATCCTGAAGCTCTGGGTTCACAGGACTGACCCTACCCCAAGTCCCCACCTGTGTGTTCTGTATGCTCCGGCAGATCAGAGATGGGGTGGATGTGGTGTGGGCCAACACATAACGCGGTTCTGGGCCTGATTAATTGCAGGAGTGGTCAACCCACCACCTTCCCCATCTTCACCACCAGGGTGAGCTCTCCAGCATTGCCCTGGCTAGTCCACCCCTTGCAGCAATGGCAAGGGGTGGTGCCATTTCTCCCACTTTCATACCCTCAGGGTCAGTTCTCCCACAACTATGCTTTAGAGCCAACTTTACCATATTGTCCATTTGTGGTGTAGGGGCCGCTCTCCTGAGCGCTGCAGCCAATGAGGGGCAGGGAAAGCTCTTCTGTTCTTATGACCTCAGGGCCAGCTCTCCTACCTGCCTCAGGCATAGATGGGCAGGAGGGGCATCTCTCCCCTGCTCATGCCACCAAATGACAGATGAGTAGGGGACAGCTCTCCCATGTTCACAACTTCTAGGATGGCTCACCCATACCTCCACCCACAGGGGTGGCTTTACTGTGCTGCACAGGCAAGGTGCAGGGCCTGCTCTCCAGAGTAATGCCACTGGGAAAATTCCCTATCTTAAGACAGCTCTCATTCTCTAACTCACAACCATTTGTTCCCTTCCTAGAAATTATCCTCTAACAGTCCATGTCACAGTCAACACTCACTATCATCTTCCCTTCTATTTTAATACATTTTTGACTGTACTTACTTAGCATTTTCTAAGAATACAAGACTCCTCTTTCCCTTTAACAACATCACTTTGCAATACAGAAGCTCTGGATAAGTTTATATTTATGTAGATTACAACTCAGAGCCATCACTTATGAAAAATAGTGATCTATTTTGGAATAATAGCCAATGTTAAATAATTCTGCTTTATCTTTTTTCCCCTCTGTCTACTATATCATACTTAACCAATTTCCTCTCCTTCTGTACAGTTACTTCTCAGTGAGTACCTGTCTTAATTAGGGTTATATTGTGTGATGAAACACCATGACCAAAGCACTATGGGGAGGGAAGGGTTTATTTGACTTGTGCTTCTACATTGTATTCCATCACTGAAGGAAGACAGGGGGGTACTCAAAAAGGGCAGGATCCTGAAGGCAGAAGCTGATGCAGAAGCCACAGAAAAGGGCTTCTTAGCAGCTTGCTCTTCATGGCTTGCTCAGCCCACTTTCTTATAGAACCCAGGACCACCAGGTCGAGGAATGGCCCCACTCACAATGGGCTGTACTCTATAAACAACTAACTAAAAGAATGCTCTCAGCTTGATCTTGAGGTACTTCCTCAACTGAGATCTCTCCTTTCAGATACTCTAGCTTGTGTTAGGTCAATAAAACACTAAGCAATACAGTTCACATTCTTCTACCCATTCCTTTAAATATTATCTTCTCTAGGATTCTATCTTGGGATAATTACACTTGGTGTGTCTGTGGTATTCTACCTAAACTATGCATTCAAATATCTCTGGCAAAGATTCATTCATATTCTAATAGATGCTATTTCTATAACTAATACTTTATGAGATACCTTGATATTTAACACATTAAAAAATTTTAACAATCTCATGAAAAAAGTTTTTGCCATTCTTTTTCAAATAAGTGGAAAATAGGAGAGGGAAAGAAAGTCAATAGAAGTTTACGTTGTCATTCATTGCAAATTACTACTTGGTCACAGGGCTAAAAGATGACCTGGACAATCTGAACACTACATTTCTCTGGAAGGCTTATAAATCTCCTATACTATAGCCCTGTTGTGCATAGTCTCGATCACAGCCAATCACACAGCTCATCAGTTTCCCTAGTGATGAGACATTCTCTTTCATTGGCTAAAGAAATTTTTATGGGCAATACTGTTGTTTTAAAAAAGAAAGAAAGAGAACAATTCAAGGATCATTTATCCTCTTGATCTGTTGTATCTTTTCTGCTTAGCTAATATTTCAGTGCCTTAGAAATGTATATTAAATTTGAAGCTTACAATTAAAGGCAATTTTTAAAAACAGTATTGGAGTTTTACTTTTAGAAGGGCGGAGGAGTTGATCTGTGGGTAAAATGCTCACTGAATAAGTGTGAGTACTGATTTCATATGACCAGAACGCACATAACTCCAGACACAGTACTGTGAATCTGCAATCTTAGCACTCCCATAGAGGGAGAAGGTGGGCACACAGAATCTCCGGAAGCTCAAGGTCTAGCCTGGGGTATACAGTGAATAGGGGTGAGGTGGAAATGGGCAGGGGGTGGGGTGGTCTTAAAGAGGATAGAAGGCAAACAACCCGTATCTGGAGTCATGACCTCTGACCTCTATAGGAACGCTCAGATCCACACACACGAATGTCCCTGTGACTGAAGACACACACACAAAGATTAGAAAATAGAAATAAAAACATAGCTGGAAAGATGGTTCAGTCATCAAAATAATGTCGAGGACTCAAGTTTGAGTAGCCCTCAATCACCTAAAACTCAGTGCCCTCTTTTGCCCTCTGTGAGTATATGTGTGCATGCACGCTCAAACACACACACACACACACACACAAATGAAATAGTCAAAGAACCCAGAAGAATATACAGAAACCTAACAAAATGCACTACAGAAGATACTTTTCTTTAGAGAAATTTAATAAGCTTATTTTCCTATACATTTCCTGCCATACCTAAAATTATTCTCTTCAACTACTTCCTTTTGTTAAAAAAAATCCAACTATTCTAGGTATTTTGAATCAATCAACCCTGAGTTTTTTGTTTATGATTGCATGTGATAAAGGAGAACCGAGAAACTGGGACATCTGTTAGGGCATTCAGATCAACCAGCACTAGAATTGCAAGCACAACATATTTAAATTTGTTTCACAGACTAAACCCAGAGACAGGAATGCTTACATCTGGAAAAAAGCAGCCAGATTTCATCCATCATCAATTCCAGGAACCAGATCAATGCCATAAACCTGTTCTTGCCATGGAGAAACCCATCAGAGACTATGTATATTCTACCAGCAATTCACATGTGGATGAAGCAAAGAGCCAGTCACCAATTTACAGACTCTGCTCACTGTCACATGGTGCCCACATGTCAATCCAAATTCAAAAATAGCCGTTTCCTTAGAAAACACTTAAAAGAAGCTTGTGGAATGCCACAGTTGTTTCTCGCACCCACAGCTTCCCTTTCTGCCCTCTTCATCCCAGTTGACTACTATCCAAAGTCTTAGCATCCAATCACTAAGAGAAAGTATAGCTTGAGTGAAGGAGACTCCACAGGGTCTGATTCACAGGTCCAGGCAGGTGTGTTTGCATAGCCACCATCACTATCTCTCTCTCACTGTAAACACTTCAGTTTGACCAAGGCCTTGCGGTTATAATGCTTGCATTCACTCTTTTCATTTATTAATAAAACATTTCAAAGTCCTACATTAAATTACATTTCATCAAAAGAATGTACAGACCTCCCTAGTACCATTCTGTCTAATCAGACGGTTTATACCTTCTCCCTTATTCATCACCTCTGAGGTGTTAGAAAACCCTTGATACACAGGTACGTAACTTGTGTACACAGGTTAAGTCTGTGTTTCTGTTTCTTAGCCTTTGTTAATTACTCTAGTTTTATCCATTCATTTCTAGACTCTTAGAGGAATAGATACATAATGGATGATCACTTAAATGGTTCGTTAACAACAGATGAGCAGCCTAACTATGCTTATTAGATTATAGTAAAGCTGATCCTACATATTATACTGGTTCTCAGTTGACTACTCAAAAACCACCACTGGCTCCATATAACCTGTCAAGTCATAGTCAACACCCCACATTGTGGCCTTGTTGGACATCTTTGTTCCTCAGTAGGAACTCAGCCCCATTCTGCTACCAGCAGCTCTCTCCTTCCTCTTTCTTCATTCTCAACCATCTTTTGCTTTACTTCTTTCAACCTAAAACGGGCCTCCAAGTTGCCTTACAACTTCTGTGAGAGAACTTTCACCATCATTTCTGAACAGCTTTCATCACCAGCACCTTCAAATTTACAAAAACATTTGCTAGACCACAAAACAAATTGATATTAATGTACATACACTTTCCCAAATGATTGTGCAAAGTTAATCTGATCCAGTTTTATTGTCTAATTTATAAACTGTGGGAAATATACTTTCTTGGACACTTGCTTGTAAGAGGGAGGCCTGCTTGTTTGTTCCAGCCACCCAGAACCAAAATAACCACACAGAAATTGTATTAATTAAATCACTGCTTGGCCCATTAGCTCTAACTTCTTATTGGCTAACTCTTACATCTTAATTTAACCCATTTTTATTAATCTGTGTATCACCATGAGGTTGTGGCCTACCAGCAAAGTTCCAGCACGTCTACCTCTGGGGGCAGATCCATGGCATCTCCCTGACTCTACCCTTCTTTCTCCCAGCATTCAGTTCTGTCTTCCCTGCCTACCTAAATTCTGCCCTAACAACAGGCCAAGGCAGTTTCTTTATTCATTAACCAATAAAAGCCAACACATAGAAATAAGGACTTCCCACACCATTTGCTGATAGATGACCCACCTAAAAGAAGATGATCAATACATAAAATGCCTTTAGAGGATTAAACAGTTGTCCAGGTGAACTACCCAGTCTTTAGGAAGGCACAGGTCTATATTTCCAGGCAACTTATCCAGAATACTGAGCAAAGTATAGACTTTGAGCTTTCCACTTAGGCCTTATTTAGGGAAGCACACAGATCTCTGACCCACTGGTGTCTTCATATGAGAACAATAATAGGGATCTTTACTACTGAATTATTTGATTTCCTCGGCTTCAGGGCTTTTTCCTAACCCCACTGGCTTACCTGGTTATTTTCCATCTCTCCTGACGTATCACTTTCTTAATCAAACTTCTCATAGTTCTATAACTTCTTTCATTGACTACTCATCTTTCCTACTAGGAATTGTAGCTTCTAGAATGAAAGATGATGCTGTTATATACCATAGGGTATATCTGACATACTGAATGGCAAGATGTAAAAATTATTGAATATTTTTCACTTTTCCCCTGTCATTTATTTTTTATTTTAAATCCCCTAAGTGATCCTATATTTTGTGATATGATTCTCAGCTGTTTATTTTGGACATCAACCACCACCATTATTTGATAACAAAAATTACAAAAAAAACCTCATATGCAGAAAGTGATACAGGTCGAAAAAAGCATGCAATCATGAATGGGTTCAACAGATGACACATGTTCATTGTTATCCTAGTTTCATGGCTTGTTGCTCTGATAACAGCACTAAGATCAGCTTCTCTGTTCCTAGAGTCCCTGAATAGGGAATGGTGCCACCCACAACAGGTGACTCTTCCAAAGCCAATGAACACAATTAGGAAAACTCTTCACATTCATGCCTCCAGGCCAATCCAATCTAGACAACTACTCACTGAGAGTCTCTTTCTAGGTGAATTTAGATTCTGTCAACTTGACAATGAAAACTAACCATTGTAATTGCCTTCACTCTGCTACCAGTAGACAGGTAAGGTAGCTTTTTCTCTGGGTATCACATACCCATTACCATCTCAACACAGAGTTGCTGTGGTAACCTGTAGAAGGTTTGGCCCACAGCCACTTTGAGGAAACGAAGCAGAACAATACAGCTGATGGTTATGTCTATAGTAATGAGGCTGTTAACATTTCTTGCCTCACACACTTGTGATCTCAGAGGGAGCTGAAGCACAAGTCGAGAGAAAGATGACTTGGGGTCGAGCTATCATGCTGTGCTCAGTGATTCACCAAGCTGAACTTGGAGAGAATTCCTTCTTTAGTCTATTTGGTGCCCTCTATATAAGAGTTGAACTGAAGTAATACTTGTAATAATTTGGTATAAGCAACATAGTTCTTGACTGTTTTTGTTTTATATTTTTTTGTTTATGTGTGCAGGTTTGTTTGTTTGTGGAAGGAAACACACATGTATGCTTGCTTCTGTATGTGTGCAGGGATGTACAGGTGCATATTTCTTTATGTGTGTGTAAAAGCACTTAGTATGTTTGCTTCTGTATGTGTGTGGAAGCACATGTGTATGTCTGTTTCTGTATGTGTGTGGGCAAGCATATGTGTACATTTGCTTCTATATGTGTGCAGGGAAGCACATATGCAGGTTTGTTTCTGTATGTGTGTGTGGAAACACTTTGTATGTTTGTGTCTGTATTGTGTGGGAAAGCACATGTGTATGTCTATGATAATACTGTAAAAATCTAAAAGCTAATACAAATCAATTCTCTCCTTCAATTTTAGGGTAAAGGTCAGGGTTGACTAGTGCACACTGGAAAGAGGAAAAAGGAATGTATACACTGCATGTCTTTATTTGCACAAGTGTTAATGAAGGTAAAGTTTCCCAACCAATGAGGTGATGATAGCTACTCAGGCAGTTACAGAGAGATCTGGCTGACAGTTCCTGGCAATGCAAAGATTCCCCGAGGGGTTCTCAAACCCAATCACAACCCCACACAGTTAAAAACTTGCAGTCACTGTCAATCCATATGCAAAATTCTGCTAGAAAAGGTTCAGGCACGTAGGACTTAAGAAACTGAAATTCAACACCCAGAAACATGACTTTTCATTGCCCTTAGCTGCCAGATTCATATAATCATGTCTGTCTCACATTAATAAAAAAGACCATGGAAATTACAACTCATTTCCATGATAACACCTAGCTTATACTACCCCATAATTTACAAAATGCAAGACATCATGCAAATGGAGGAAGCTTCGGGGAAAATTAAAAACTTTATGGAGCACAGTAATAAACAGGAAATTAAATAAAGACAGGAAATCATTTGAAGTAGAATGATCCAATTTAGCCTTACCTGAGGAAATAATATAAAGATAAAATAAGCATTCAACTGTATACTTCTCTGGCTCTCTTGTTTTTGTAACGGAAGTTCTTAATCCAACATTATAAATCAATCTACACTTGAATAGTGGGAAGGCAAAAGGAATATTTCTCGTATATACAATTCCATAATATAGTAAGTTTTTGCACGGGAGCATTGTTAGATTACAGAAGGTAGGGAACTTAAAGATGAAACACCATGGCTTTAACAGAAAAGTGGGTTTAGCAAGGTGACACTCAGATAGCTCACCATGTGACTCAGTGGTCAGATCTGAGTCCTGTATTTTGTCACCATTTTGTCTTCGTGCCTCTCTTAAGGACGATATTTAAATATACTCCATCAGACACTAATCTGAAAGCCTGGCTTTAAAGAACAAAGTGGCTTCCAGCAACGGTCATCTTGTGCACTTAGACAACAGGAAAGCAAGCAAAGCTGGGAGCGTCATGTGAGGGCTGAGAACACCCATGGGTGACGCTAAAGGGTACACAGGCAACTGAGACTTTCCTGACGGACACTGGCGTGCATGGGGTTTCAGGAGTGTAAACGTCCCTGTGACCAGCAGTTAGAAACCCTGAGCCCACATGTTAAGAGGATAATAATCACGCTGATTTACTGTGAAAGTTTCCTATAAACAAGTGAACTATAGAAGTACAAACAAATAAACCAAAACCATAGGCCTTTGAGAACGGACTCCGTCTTGGCTCCTTGTGAGAGCTATTTGTTCGAGAGTTTTGTTTCTCTGCAAAGGAAGAAAGCATGGAAACTATATAGTCAATCAGCAGATGAAAACTTTCCAGAGAAGAACTGGGTCCTGGTACCTTTAGGAAATGCATAGAGACTAGACTTCCAGCTGAACCACATCCTCGCATCTGTCCCCACTATATATCAGGAGGAAGCTGGCAGCATTTACAAAGCCACATAGTGCTTTGGAACCTTTCACAGAATTCAGCACCAATAGCTCAGCTCGCAGTAATCTAAACTCAAATGTGTCTGAAAATGTGCACGGGAAAGTGCAAATGCTTCACTTTGTGCCACTTGCACAATATATAATTTTGCACATTTTTCTGAGTCTGAATTTCAAAATTTCTCTCCAAACTCACTAAGAGAATCTGCAGGTAGAATCCTCCAAATCTTGTTTAAAATTGCTATGGTTTGGATTTTAAATATTCTCCAAAGGCTCAAACTATGAAGGCCAAATTGACAGCCAGTGCTGTAACTGGCAACAAGTGGCTGTACTCATTAGCTGTAGCGTGAAGAAGGACTTCGGCCATCATTGGACTACCACCAGTGCTGGGTCCAGGTCCTTTCCTTTTCCTCCTGTGCCTTGGCGTCCCTCACAGGCCTGCAGACAAGGGAGTAAGTGAGCATGGCTGAAACCTCAGATATCACAAGCCACAATAAACATCTCTTGCCTTTATCTATCGTTTCATGTTTGGTCAGTGACTATCTAACACAATGAGTGAACATTTTGTTGAAAATACTTTTTAAAAGTGGCTCTGCACATGACCTCCTTGTCAACACAATTAAAAGGCACCCTGTCACTAATTCTCAACCAAGTCTGTTGATAATTACGGAACAGGTGCTGTGAGATAGCTTATTTTACTGCACGATCAAGGTGAAGCGTGTTAGGAATAGAACTTTTCCTTACTTTTCAAGAATTTATCTTCACTTCCTTTCACATACCAGCAAAGTGACTGTCAACTTTCTATGCATTCCTAACTTAGAAGAGAAAGAATTCCTTGTCCATCATAGACCAAGGAGTGAAAACCTAAAGAAGCTCCCTTCTGTAACTAAATAAGAGTTTCCAGAAAGAATCGAGAAACTGTTTACTGTGCTGAATGTAGGTACATGGCTGGAGGGAAGGCGGTTTACCAAGAAGCTGCAGAGGAACACTTCACCCTTAGAGTGGGAACATACAGAGCAGTGATGCATGCAACAGACTGGTTGCTTAGAGACTAACATGCAGCAGGGATATGGGATTTGAGTGTTAAATGGCCACATACTTTAATAATATCAATAGATAAATGAGTATTACCAACTTGCTCCTGCATAATTATAAATATTTCAAGTTGTATAATTATCCCTTCTCCCGTTTCTTCTAGTAGCCCTTAAATATATACATATAGACGATACCCAGATAATACATGTTAATCTTAATGCCAATTTATTTTAGTGTAGTAAATAGTACACGGTTGGGGCAGAAGGCCGTTTAGAAGATATTAAGAAGCAAAAAGCAAGCAATCTATGCTAGTAAAGTATGCTATTCTACCCAAGAAACTAAAATGCTCTTCTTACATATTAAAACTGATGATAACGACAAGGAAACACCACTCCATTTAATGCCATTGAGAAGTCCTAGCTTCTAGTATATAAGAAGTGAAAAGGAGAAGCTACGTCATAGCTTAAGAAAATCAGTCATTTGCTACTTACAAGTTGCTTAAGCAGTGGTTCTCAACCTGTGGACTGAGACCCCAGGGAGTCACATATCACATATCCTCCATATCAGATAGGCAATTACGATTCACAACAATAGCAAAATTACAGTTCTGAAGTAGCAACAAGAACAGCTTTCTGGTTGGGGTCACCACAAGATGAGGAACTGCAATAAAGGGCTACAGCGTTAGGAAGGTTGACAGCAGTGTGCTAAAGATCCAGGTAGGCGACTGCACCCCACTACCCTGCTGTTACTAAAATCCAGCAGCAGCTTCGACCATTTATATCAACATGAGTTTTAAAACTCCACTCGCAATTAACAGTCAATGAAATTCACCAGTCTATACTCATATTCAGAAGAGAAATGTATTACATGGTTAGAAAAACTGGGGCTTGGAGTGTTATAACATTATAAAATCCAAAAATGTGTTAGATATGCATGAATGTGTGTCTGTGTACATGTGCATGTGCCTGTGTACGTGTGCATGTGCATGTGTGTGTGTGTGTGTCTGTGTTATAGGAAGCATCCAATCAACCAAAGACCACTTAAATGGCAAAATTTCATCTTTTTAAAATCTAGAAAATGGATTTTTATGTAAATGCTTTGAAAAGTCAAAAGATTTTAAGTTATTTAGAAGAAATACTTAAGTTAGTAAATTCCAAGCAGAGCTTCAATGTCTCCTTTGCATTATTCAGTAAAAAAAAAATCTTAAATTGGTATCAAAATAACCTGTAGTTTCCACTCAACTCTTTGGGGGATAAAACAGCTGAAGTGTAAACTCTTGCTGCTTTTCAAGCAACATCTGGAAAGTTTCCACAGCTGTGTGTTCATCTGGCCCAGTGAAAACGTGTTGCATTTTTAGGGAGCCCTTGAAAACCGGTGAAAATGGCTCTCAGAGGCAGAGGCTTAACAAAGTCAATAAGCTTGAGGATGAACATGAGGCAAAATTAGAGAACCGGGAAAGTTGAAAGCTTATTGTTTATAATTCTTAAGTTGAGCAGCTTAAATATATGCATAAGCAAATCACAGTTTCTCTGACATATTTTAATTTAAAGTAAGCAAAATGCTGGTAGTGGATTAACAGCAATCATCTCAGTTGGCATAAGGATGGATACCTGCAGCCTCAGCACATGAGGGAGACAGGAAGTCTGAAGTCAGCCTGGGGGACACAACACCAAACCAGTCAGGGATCTAGAACAAAATCCTATCTCAGAAAACTTAAAAGAAAGACATGCTATACCTTTAATAGAAGTGAACCATCTTTGACTTCTATTTCCCTGTGCCTTATTTGTCTTTAATGAAACAATCTTCAAAAGTCAGGAACATTTATTATCCTAAGCCCCACTTCTTCAGTCAAAATAGAATACAGTGTTTGAACATTCATACAGGTCTAGTTTATTACCAGACTGGTAGATCCCTAACAATTCCATCTTTTTATTGTATAAATAATCATCAGGAGGAAGATAAAGTTGAGGGCTAAATGGATCCTGAAGATGTTAAGCTCCATAGCACATCTTCACAGAGTGAACATGCGCCTAGATCCTGAGATCCTTCTTGTCCTCAGGTAATAAAATATGCTTATTGAAATAAATAGATTATCGAGGATGCCAGTAATGGAATGAGAGAAAATTGTTTATCAGTCTATAAATCATGCTAGACCTATAATGTGTTAAATGCTTTCTTATCAGTCCCAACGTGTAGTCACTCTGACATCTAGTAAAGCAACAGGGGGTCTGAAATGTAAAATTCAGCACAAATCAGAATATTTTAAAAAAGGCAATTTACCACTGACCATTATCCCAAAACTGGGAGATGAGCTTACTAATTAAGGCTGTCCATTTTTTAATAGTAAATGATACAACAACTCTGTGTAGACTTAATTCAATTAATACAACATCATTTGTTTTATAACATACACGAATTCCATACGGGTATTTTTTAATCTTTCTTTATGCAATACTCAGCAATACCAGAAATCACCAGCTGTCTCCTCATGAGTGACATAATTGTGTGTAAAATGTCCCTGGGAGCCAGAGTTTACAGAAGAAATCATAAAAATGATAAGGTAAGAGAAAATGCTCCATAAGTCTGTGTTTGAATCTATGATTGACTTTAAACAGCATTGGTGAAAAACATTCATCCCCCAATAAATATTGTGCATGACTTACAAATGATTATTATGTGAAAAATTCATCCCTTGATCAATATTATGTATGACTTGCAAATGATTATTATGTACACCACCACCCAGATCCCAGAGGTGTCCTTTTGGGACATATACTAGGTAACTACATAATAAAGAAGAACGAAAAGGAGGCCAGCAATGCAGCTCATCAGGTAAAGGCATTTGATTGCAAGCATGATAATCCAAGGTCAATACCTTTGCCCATAGGATGGAAGAGAGTGAACAGAATCCCCAAACTCTTCCTTCACCTCCATATGCACACCATGTATGTATGGTCACACACATACACACCATACACCAGTCACAATACACCGAAGAAAGAAAAAAAACATAGAGAGAGAAAGAATGTGCAAAAATAAATCAACAGAAAGAAACTAAAATGATAATGAAGTCACATTCAGCAGTGTACAATTTGTGTGCAAAACAAATAACTGGGTGGATTATGAGTTCAAATAAAATAAATTAGCAATATTTATACAATTTTAACAATATTAATGTCTTTATAGCATTGTAAATGTATAGGATAGGTAGAAAAATACATCACACACACACACACACACACACACACACAAAAGAAAGAAAAAAAATCCCCAAATTGTCAAATTGTAACAGACAGGATGCTATGTTACCAGGATCGTAGCATTGTCAAAGATTTCCAGAGAAATAATCATACATCATGACAAACATGGTTAGAAATGATGGATAGTTAAAGAAAAGTAAAACAAAATAAATTAGCAATTCAACAATGAGAAAAGAATGCAGTACCCTCAGCATGACTGATCTCATCTGACAGTGGAAGCTAAGCAGGGTTAGACTTGAAGGGAAGGAAAAGACACAGATATTCTTCAAAAGTAGATATACAAATGTTCAAAAGATTTTTCATATCAAATATCTATTAAGGACATGCAAGCCACAACCAAAGTGAGATGCTACTTAAGAAATACTACCATTTTCTTATTTTAAACCCCCAAACAGAAGCAGAAAAACAAATCCTGTTGACATAGATATTACAACCATTTTTGGCATGTTGAGCATGGGCAGCACTTCAAAAGATGAAATGACAGCTTCTTGATGAATTAAAGGCAGTGGGTATTCTTATGGCTACTAAGCTCAAACAGATGAAAGCAGAATCTCCAAAACACATTCGTGTTCTTGCTTGAGGGCATCTCCCCAAGCAGAGCGTGCAGTAATATAACCCCCAATGCAGAAGTTAGAAAGCCCAGTTTAGGAAGAGGTGCCACATTAATACAGAGCAGAAGAACTAGACTAGCAGATCTGGGGACTAAAGAAGGTACCACATAGTGAGACATCACCTGGCTCAGACTTTACTGTTCAAACATATGACCCAGTCTCAAGACAATCTGAAACCTATGAAGCAAATTTTGATAGAACTGAATGAAGTTAGGAAAATCTATACAAACACTTATGAATTAAAACCCAAAAACCTACTAACAAGTTCACAGACCATGAAGATATAATCACCATCGTTATAATGCTCTGGAAGGAAGGTGACACTTAATGTCAATAATCAACATGACAACAGTAAAACAGATGGTTTCCCATGTGTGTAGAGGCCATGCTGTTATGACACATGTGAATTTCAAAGATCTGAAAGCATACAAGTTTATTCTTCAACTATTACAGAATTATACACAAATCGAAAGCCCATGACTATCATGTAAGTTCCCAGATTAAATCCTTCCTAACAAATATTAAGACATGATAAACCTACAGTTTTTAAGATAGCAGAAGATTTGAAGAGGGAAGAGCATGGACCCAGGAGGAGCTCAGAAACACAATAGGAACATGATCAGTAACTATTGTAAAGGGTACCAATGAGAAAGGTCAGTTTTTTCAAAATTATAATGTTAGAATATTGTATTTTTCATAAATATAAAACCTATACCTATCTTTTACAATAAAAATTTACTCCAAAAGGACCACATACCTATATGTAAATAAAACTGTTTATTAAAAATATTTAATATTATGTTAAGAAAAGATATCATAGACGAGATGCCAAAAGTAAATTCCATCAAACAAACAGTAACAAATCCAAATATATAATCAACTGTCTATATTGGGATTTTCTGCACTCTTGGTAGCTCCATGGCAACCAGGAAAACATAAGAGCAACACTACATCTGTCTTAGACATGAAGACAGCTTTCTTATCTTTATACTGCTTGTCCTGAAACAATGTGGTCTAGTAACTATCCACACAGCATGTGGGACTCTAGAGGAAGAACTTCGGTTCCACACAACTGGGACGCCATCTTACATATGAAACATTAACATACAGGGAGCTTTGCACCCTGAGGGTCCTAGAACCAGTTCCTCCTGGATATTTAGCAATGATTTTATTTAAATTTTATGAGAAATGATGCTGACTTTAAAAGAACCCTACAAGAATGCATACATTAAAAACTGGGACAAAAATCACAAAATAAAAAAAAAATCAAGTCAATGACTGATAAAAGTTTCTTTAAAGAAAGCGTCTTAAAACACGAATAGAAAATCTGGTAAGAATAGACATAATATTTACACAGACAATTCAACAAAGAAATCAATGAAGAACCAAGACTCAGAAGATCAACCTTCTTAATCATTAGAGAACTGACAATTAAAATCACATTAAATATCATTATGGACCTACAAGAATGCTAAAATCAACACTGAAACAGACAATGTCAAATGCAGGGTAGAAAAAAGGAGGTCTCACATCCCTTAAGTCATATGAAATTGTAGAGATACTCAGAGAAACATGGGGAATATTTTTATAAGATTAAATCTGCTTTTTACATATAACTTAGCAATTATGCTCATATTTACTCTAGAAAATAAAAGTGCTCAGAAAAAATATTCATAAATCTATATTTATACCAGCAGCACGTATAATTATTGACATCTTGCATATGTATGTAAATATGTATGCATGAATGTATGTGTATATGTATGTGCACATGTGTTTGCACATGATTGTATTTGTAGATGCAGCAAGCTACACATTATCTGAGGTCACTGACATGGCCATTGTGGAACAGCTAAATAGAGCATCAGAGAAGAAATTGACAGCTGGCCTGATGTTAGAGTTAGAAAATATAACTAGAGGGGTAACATGACAGCATGTTTGTACTGTGGTTAACTGATGCATTTACTAAAATAACTGGAATCAATGCCAGAGTAGATTATTACATGTAAGTTGTAAAACCATGGATTCGATGCAAAATATCTTAAAAGGCATCATTCATCTTTTAAAAAGCATATTTCTGCTCAATAAACAAAATGATAATTCTGAAAGATAGTTATAATTAAAGTCCCAGAGGTCCCATAGTCAGTAAAGAACAGACATACTCCACTGGGCTGTCATATCTATATCAAGGACATACATGTAAACTGCCCATAACAAGAGCACATGTATGCATTTAAAACCAAACACTACTCGACATTACAAAATTCAAAGGCTAGTAATGACTTTTTAAAAAGCCGGTTGCGGTAATTGTGAAAAAAAAAGCACCAAAAAGAAGCATTTCCATTAAAATTTTCCTGCACGATCCAACCATCTTTATGAATAGAAGCAAGTGGAGCTCTACATCAATAATAGAGAAATACGGTCAATTGTGTCACGGCACACACATTGTCTGTTGGAACACTACTTTTCTTCTAGTATTCCCTGACCCTTTATAACAAACGTGGTCCATTCAAACCTTGGAACTACTAGGAAGATTATTTCTGTGTCTCCCTGTACACACGTTTTCAACAACAGTTTTGCTCCAACCAAAACAGATAATCAACCAGAAAGAACAGAGAAGACAATGAAGGTTTCCTAGGTGTTGTGTAAGAGTGGACTAGAAAACAAAGGACGCTTGACTAGATCTTAGCTAAGACGGGGAATGTCTTAAAGAGCAGCTATGAAGTCTTATCAGGAGCTGTTGAACCCGAAGGAAAACATGTTCTTAACAAGCTCCCAGTTGAGCGGGATGCGTACTTGAGACAGCAACAGATGGAGGGGGAAGCAGAAGTGTGGAGCAGCCCTTTTCTGTGATCTGCCTGGTAGCATCTGGGGTGGGTAAAAATGGGTTGCTAGTGGCTCCCAAGCCAGATGAAATACAGTTGTGAGAAGAACTTCTGAGGATTCATAGTTATGTCTGTAACACTTTAAAATGTAAAATTAAGTAATTGGTAGAACATGAAGACCAAAGAAAACATTTATACATATTATATATGCATATGTACACAGAAATTCTTTCATAAATTACTGAAAAAATGTGTGATAGATCATTTTGTTTCAGTTTCAAGAAACAAATATAGGATATATACAATATTATAAAAAATTCTAACCTGCAAAATACAGTCATTTTACTTTTAGAGATACAGTTTATTTGGTATGTGTGTGCATGTGCGTGTGTGTATGTATGTGTGCGCGCATGTTCATGTGAAGACGGAACCATATTCCCCTGGAGCTGGAGTGACAGGAGGTTGCAAGCCCCATGATGTGGGTGCTTGGAAATGAACCTGCGTTTTCTGCAAGACCAACAATGCCTTCACCACTGATTCACCTTTTCTGCCATATTTTCCCCCTGCTATCTCTTAATTTAAAATTTCTCTCTTTCCTCCACAGGATATTGTACATGTAGTTAAGGATGGAATATCAATGAATTATTATTATATCATTATACCTACCCCTGGATCTCAATTAGAGTATAAACATATAAAAGAATGGGCCTTGGGGAAGCATTTAACATCCAAATAATGGAAGACTGTATCCTAATTAGCCCTTTAAAACATCCTGACTCTCCAAATGAGCTTAAAATATAATAATATAATTAAAAGTTACCATTTGAAAATTGATCAAATATAAGAATCAGTCTTACCATTAATCCATTACCATCTTTATCAAATTAATAGGTAGAAAAACACAGACAAATTAAAAATGATAAATTCTAGGAATTTTACTTCCTGTGACTTCTGTGTTGAATTTCCACCTTTAAGATACAAACGAAAGAGATACATAATACCAGATGAACCGAACAAAACCACAAATGTCAGGTCACAGAGCTAATGCCTTTCATATCTTACATGACAGTCCGAATCATCTGGACAGAACACGTATGCTCAAAGGCACACTGTCTTAGAAATCAGGGAACACTTTTCAGACAGCAGGCCCCTGAGTATCAGCTCAGTCAGTGAAGTACTAATGACACAAGCATGAGGGCCTATTTCCAATCTCTGGGATCCATACGAAAGGCCAAATGCAGTGCTGCATGAAACAGAGACAGGCAGAGAGAGACACAGGTGGATCTCCGTGGTTCACTGGTCAGTCAATGTAGCTTGTTTAGTGGGTTCAGCTATGAGAGACCCTAACTCAGAGAAATAAAGTAGACAGTGTATGAGGCATAACACCAGAGATTGACCTCTGGCCTCGACATAAACATATACACATAACATACATATGGGTAGGACAGTATAACTATCAAATTCATTCCACAATATGTGCATAATTACACTTTTTTATATAGAAGAGTGTAAGATATGCTTATTCTAAAAAATTGAAAATATTAAGTTCTAAATATTTGAAATTAAATACTATAACAAATATCAACTGTTTTTACATTTTCAGTCACCAGCAAACAACTTACAGTTTCTAATTCCACCATATGAAATTCATACACACACATAAACAGTGTAGTTAATCCTAATGACGAACAGAGCGAGCATATCAACAACATTTGTTTCTCAATCTGTAAACCTAATGTTAAATGTTCAGTTGCTGAGGATGATGGTTTATTTATTCACCATTGAATAAATAAATGTAAATAAAATAAAAGTATGCCTAACCCATACTCTCTGCATTTGTTTTGTAAAATGGATTACCATCTGCTGAAGAATATTACTTAAGGTTTTCCTATACTTGGCCAAGTAATTGGTGTTTCATAAAATTATTACAGGTTACTGGGAAAATAGTGTGTCCTAGTGAAGCTACACATTCTTAAATATGCTTAAAATACATTTTGTAGAGAGCTTTATGAGCTACAAAAAATTCATTTCAGAGGATAGGGAAACTAGTCAACCACCACAATAGAAGTCCTTGTTTCACAGAAAATGACTTAAAAATTGCAATGCATATTTTCACATCGTTCCTGTGACATGTCAGTAAGTTAGCTTACTGAGCACAAAGCTATTTTGTAGCAATATTTTTAAAACGGAAACATTTCTTAAATGATCTAAAGCAAAAATCCACTGTTAATTGATCAATCATCAAAGATGCTGAGGACATTGGCAATAAGGGTTCTTGACGGAAGCCACGCTGAACACTAATTTTAACAAAAGGAAATCAGAATCAGGAACTGCATTTATCTTTCCAAAGTAGAGTGGGGGAATAATGAAATGTAAGGCACGGTTTCTTAATTCCTATTTTGGGTTTTACTTGCTCATGCTGATTTTAATGAAACACTTAGGACTCACTGAGCGTATGTGTGCCTTGCCAAGTTTGACTTTAAATTCTTCTGGGTTTTAAGCGTGTGCAACACGTTTCCCTTCCAGCACACTGTCCCTACGTCAAGTTAGAGAAACCGTGATGAGCACTTTTACCAGTGTTGAATATATACTTCTCTACCCTGCCAGGGACTGGAGCTGGGGAAACAGCCAAAGGCATGCTCTGTAAACATCAGTAGGTCTTCTGTGTTCCAGGTAGCATAAAGGTATAAATCACATGGCTTTGTCATACAGTAAAGAGGATCGTGTGTTACCCCATGCCTTAGGCACATCACAGCGTCTCGCTGAGGATCCAGGGTCCTGCCACCATTTTTACTACTTTCTATGCTTTATTTCCACTTAATAGCACGGTGCGTTTACGAAGCACAGAAATCGGGCTGTTATTGTGTCCATTTTTATGTCAAACCTTTTGTGACAAAATCTTCTATTCCTCTATTTTCTTTTGAAAACAAACAAATTACCAACTGTAGCTACCACTTCACTACTGTAATACAGAGTGATAGAAATGATGCCAACTTGGCACCCAATGACCCATTTTCCACATGCACCTCCCCCATCTGCATCTCTGTCTCTGTCTCTCCCTCTCTGACACACACACAAATGAAGCTCTAGTAGCTCTTGTTTTATTCTCTACTCCCGCGATCTCAACACTTCAGAACTTACACGTATGTGTCTCTCTGTTCCTGACTTAATTCCCTCAGTATCTTCTACATTCACCTGACTGTCCCAAATGAGATGCCGTCCTGCTCAGGAGTGAACAGCAACACTGTACATTTGGCACATGTTCTTCATCCCCTCATACACGGCTGGACACTGACTCAAACAGGCATAGTACACTGACCCTAGCACTACAGGCATTCCTTCCACACCAACAGTCATGCTAAGTCATGGGATGCTTCTGCTTTTAGCTCATAAAGGAAACACCACACTATTTAACAAGGTCTAATAGTTTGCATTTCTATCAAAAGCATACCAAGGCTCCCTTCCTCCTAGTCCTCGGCAGTGCTTCTTACTGTGCATCTTTTTGATACTAGCCATTCTCATTGGAGCAAAGTGTTCTCTCATACCTGTTTTGATTTGCTTTTCCCTGATATCACTGAGGAAAAACATTTTTCATATGATCATTGGCAAAATGCCTCCCCAAAATTCTGATGGGGGTTCAGCAATGTCAGCTTCATCATAACATTAGTTCATGCTGATGACGTAGAGAGTATGGAGGTTTTTCTCAATCTACCTCATGAGAGAACGGTTTCACACAGGCTTAAGAGTGAGAACAAAAATCTCCAAAGCCCCGAGGATAAAGCTCTGAGTATCCTTATGGCCAAAGTTCAGTCATAACACAACCATCTGCAGGGGGAAGTAAATTCATCTCAGGGAAGCTGCATTATCATTGGGACAAAGAACAGCAAACTGAGGAGCCTAGGAAACTGCCTTATGGATTTAAGAGTCTCAGGCCACTGTCAGGGTTAGCAATACTGTGGTATAGACTCATCATAAATACTTAGGGAAACTCAAGAGTATCTAAATATACTTTAACCAACAGGTTTTTAACTACTACCAGTGAGCTTTAGACACATTCTAGATGTTTAGATACTCTTATTTTGAAGCAGCAAGGAATTCTTTTAATTATCTAGTCTACCATCCCCAATTTAGTGTCCTCGAGCACAAGGCAACTTAAAATAAACTTAAATTGAATTTATTATATCTAATTTTATTGATGTCCCCTTTGAAGACAAAATATGCTTAATAGATGGTGCTCATGAGAATCCAGAGAGAATTAGATTCCTCTTTTACCAGACTTTTTACCAGACTGCTCATAGACATTGTCAGTCCTAATTCTAATTTGATGAACAAAATTCAATCATTATAACCCTAGAAGGTCCAAATTACTAGACTTGCCTTCAAGTTATATTTTTGTGTACTGCTAGGCAAGACTTCCCATTGTAGAACCATGTTTCCTCTCTCCATTTTCAAATCAGCCAGTCTTCACTCAAGTGCATTTGTTTGATACTGTACATGTAGTTAAAACCAGTATTAGCCCCTCTCATTGTTCCCTGTGATGCTACGGGGTCTACAGGGACACAGTCATTTTCCAAATCAGCAGATTTCTTTACATTCCATCCTTTCTAGCTAATTCTAGGTAGCTGCCTAAACTTCCAAAGTCAGAGTTTCCTCATCACCTGATTCAGTATCATCTTAGAGCTTTATCTGTAGGCAGTGTGTGTAGAACTGCAGTAAGTGCAGGGAGCCCTGGCTGCTACATGAATTCCTACCCCTTTCCCTTTTCTAAGTGCAATTTATTCTATACTTAGATTAAGAGCTGTCATCTTATACAGAAACTCAGAATAGCTGTTCTAGAAGATATTAGGTTATCCCTTCGTTGGGGTGGGGCCTTAATTTAATATCCACTAATAATTCTGTTGCCTGAAGCATATTATTAAAGTATTCTTTCTTCAAAGAAGATATATAAATCCACTGAAACTTTTTAAGGTACATGCGTGGTTTTTAAACAATATAATGAGTCATGTAAAGTTTTTAATCTATACAGCGAAATATTATTTAAAAACATATTATTTGTACATTCCAAGTTTCTTATAGTTATCTATATAAAAACTTGCATTACTGTGTTATTTAATGAGTACACAATACACATTAAATAACAAACACACAATTTAATAATGATTGTGACAAAAACCAAATTCTCCCATGTAAACATTCAACATATGCACTAGCTATTTTTTAAGCATTTTTAACTTTGTATGTTTGTGTGTGAGTATGCCTGGGAATACACACCACATGTGCATACAAGCAGCCTGTAGAAGCCTGCAGAGGTATGATAATCCCTAATACTGGAGCCACAAGGCATCTGTCAGCCACAATATTGGT
This sequence comes from Dicrostonyx torquatus, assembly GCA_028555095.1. Taxonomy (NCBI): domain Eukaryota; kingdom Metazoa; phylum Chordata; class Mammalia; order Rodentia; family Cricetidae; genus Dicrostonyx; species Dicrostonyx torquatus. The sequence continues at coordinate 9,182,809 of JAQHUG010000014.1, read as the reverse complement.
GCTGGGAACCAAACCAGATCCTCTGTAGAGCACTTAGGGCTCTCCAGCCCCAAGGCTACCCATTTCCAATAAATGTTACATACACATATGCAGTATCCCAACTTAGAAGCAAAGGTGCACTGCCCTTTGGACTGTTTAGCTTAGTTATACAGTGATCATGTCCATCCATGAAGATATTCTTTCTATGACACATTAGCCTCATGACTATTATACTTTTTTAAATAGAAGGCTTCAAAATGGGCTAAATAATATGTCTATGAAAACCACATTGGCAACTTAAAAAGCCAAACTAAAGAGAGGCAGAGGCAGACTTTGAGGCCAGCCTGAGCTCCACAACAACTTTATAGTAGTCTGGACTACATAGTGAGGAATTTTCTCAGAAGTTAACTCAAATAAAAAATAATAATTATTTGGCTTCCTCTCAATGGCAGAAATATTCTGGCAGGTATCCCCCTAAAACTATTACTTGTATCTTTTAACTTATTTTGAAGCAGATATGATTATTTTTAACATCCAACATTCTACATTATAATTATACTATAACCACCATTTTGTACACTATCACCTGTTTTCACAGTGTTTAGATAGGTCAGATTTTTAAAACCTAATTTCTATCTTTTCACACAATCTTCACTGTTCTCTATTCAAAGTAACAAATCTACTCAAAATTTAATACACCACTGATAAACCAGTTTATAAAACTATCTTGGCAGTCCTTTCAGGGATTTCCTAAAGTCATTTGCAACATTTGTGTATGCATTATTTTCTATACTTGCAACAAAGTAAAGGAAAAAGAAACAGAAGTAACAGAGGTAAATGTATCCACACAGTTGCACCAACGTGTCAGCAATCATCTACTCCACAACATTCTGAAATACAGAACTCTATGACTTATGTGTACATCACAGGCTCATTCATAGGCACACTAACTTATGCCATCTTTATTTAAACAACAGTCAGGTGATAGCATAGCAAAAAACAGTGACAGTAGCAGCAGAGGACAAAGTTCATGCTTCTGCTGGGCGCCAAGCACCTGGATATGCAGAGCTTAGAGCTCGCAGGGGCATTTACTAGGTTTTATCTGAAAGTCAAATGATGATTATGAGAATAACATCAAACACATTAGGAGAAATACTTGAAGTATGCTATTATGTTAACTGTGTGATTGAAAAATCAGATAAAAAAATAAATCTTCCAAGTGTGAAGAAGTATAGACAAACCCACTCATGATTAGTGCCGCACACAGAAGACATTAGCAGAGTAAATGACAGAAAGCAGCAATACAGCAATGAACTCTATTGACGCAATGGGTAAGGGGCAACTGTAAGAGAAAACGTGTTATTTAAAGTGTGCATTAAAAATTCCACATTTATGAATAGATTGTTTTTTATAGAAACGAGAGGCACATGAGCTTGATAGCACACACACACACACACACACACACACACACACACTCCTTAATGTTCACTGGCACATCAATAAACCAGAAACTAATTTACAGCACTATTTAAGTTGAATTTAAAAATACTAACATGGAAAAGGCTCCAAGATGTAAAAATCTATATGTGCACACAAATACATAAATGAGTCCAATCTGGTAATGGAGATAACTGTGTCTAGATGACATTCACTAAAATATTAGCAGCCATTTCTTTGTAGGGTTTTATGGACTGAATACTTGTCTTTCGCTCCCAAAACTCATATATGAAAACCTAAGTTTACCTAGCATCATGGATTTGAAAGTTCCTTCTTTAGTAGGTAATTGTGCCATGCAAGTGGGGTGTCGGTAGATGATGGGTATTTGCTAAGAACAGTCCACAGATCTCTGAGGACTCCAGGAGCCTGTCTCATCCAGGAACCCAAATGTGTTCCACCCTGATCTGTTTGCAAGTTAATCTAGGTGTATTTGTTAGAAAATCCTGCAACAAGACAGAGGAGGGGGACTTAATGATCACCAGTCGGTAGATTTGCTTTCTACAAAATAAATGCTAAAAACAAAGCCTACTCAAGTCAGACTGACAGTGGACTGTGAAAGCAGCCTCAGCTTAAGGAAACAGTAACATGCAATTCATGTTTAATAAAGGTTTGGCTCATTTTCTAACCATAAGGGCAAGAGCAGAATGTATTTCCAGAGTTCCCAAACATATCAAGTAGTGTAGGATCTTCAGCCTGTAGAAGACAGAAATGTATGGGAAATCCATCACCAAGAGGCTCACATACACCAACAGTAGTGACTTACATAAGAAGTTGTGTGAAGAACCTACACGAGAAGACTAATAAAGGATCTATTTTAGTACAGACTTTTCACAATATAAATATATAAGATAAAGGGGAAATATTTGCATTAAAGAAATCTCTGGTCTAATTTTGGATTTTCAGAATTCCTACCTTTCAGAAGCCTTTAGGGTCATTGTTTAAAGAGAATATTATCATCAGTCAATACAGAACTTTACCTGTTGTAAAGACAAAGAACTAGATAATTTTCATGTTCACACATCATGTGATTTGCAGACGAAAGAAGCAGAGCCAAGATTTCCTTTCCTCCAGTGTTATGCTCTTCATACTAACTGACTGGTCAGTAGTACCTTGGCCCATTATATATATATATGTGCCGAGGGATTTACTCTCCATTCCATTTGTGTGTATTTATTGGTCATAATACAACAGGAACAGCTCTGTAAACAGAGACTATTTTTTAATTTTTCACCCACTCAAACCCAAATAATCACACAGAAACTATATCAATTACAACACTGTTTGGCCAATAGCTTAGGTGTATTCCGAGCTAGCTCTTACATCTTAAATTAATCCATTTCTATTAATCTGCTTATCACCATGAGGCTGTGGCCTACCAGATAAGTTCTGGTGTCTTTTTCTGTTGGCAGCAACACAGCATCTCTCTGATTCTGCCTTCTTTTCTCTATTATCTCTCCTCAGATTTCCCACTTGGCTTTACTCTGCTAAGTCATTGGCCAAAACAGCTTTTATTCATCAATCAATAAAAGCAACACATATGCAGAAGGAGAGCCTACATCACATCTCCAGGCAAACTTCTAAGGGATTGTCTCAAATTTACATCTCATGATGTTTCCCAAATATGGCCCAACAAGTACATCAATAGTTCACATGTTAAAGTTTATATAGAAAGGCAATTTTCTTAGCATTTTAATAATTTATCTTAGCATAAATATCCAAAAGAGGAACTAGAAAATGGGATCTTTTCCTGAATCCTCTTCAAGCCTAAATGCTGCCGTTAGAATGTAAACTTATTTATTTCATTTTATTGTTAATTGTAAAAAAAAAAAAACTAGAACAATTCACTCAGCAAACAACACATGTGAACAAGTGTTTGACACCATCAAAGGTACAATGAAAGAAATAAAGACACAAAACAATGCTCCACTTAAGAGACATGACTGATGTGACAGACACACAGTTGAGTGGATCTAAGAGAAGATAGGATGGATAGGACTGTGGTTTCTTAACAAAGGGGACTTGAAATAAATACCTTGACTTTCGGGGAAGATGGAAAGGGGAATCATCTTGACATGCATAATGCAGGAACAGCAGAATGGAGCCTGCAACTTTACAGTCAAAGTAAATACGTATGAACATTCAGGCACCCTTACCAACTTGAAAGTGCCACACCCTAAGTGAACTCTCCAGTCTGCAATGTAATCTAGTCTGTGGTATCAGACAAATGAGGAGAAGACCACATGCTAAGAGGACAGGTTTAAAGTGGCATGGTCATTATTTTATGACCTGAACTGGCTCGAATAGGGGTTGAGAACAGCAGGTGTTGAGTGGGAGGACCAGGGATGGGAAATAAAGATGACATAAGACAAAAGCAATATCCAGGACCAGGAGGTCTTGTGGAAGCTGACAACTTACACCAAACAAGTTTCTTAGGAAGTACAGCATCGAACCTATGTCACACCCCTACAAGCGCTCTGATCTCCAAGAGGCCCCGGGAGTCCTGGTCAATTGATTCTTTAAGCCATGTTTGTTGATGTCCCTGACGCCGATGGTTCCTCCCATCCTTCCTCCCTCGCCACTGCAGGATTCCTAAAGTTCAGCCTAGTGTTTGGCTGTGGTACTCTGCATCTGTACCACTCAGTTGCTAGATGAAGTCTCTCTGATCTCTTTAATAATGATCTGCTAGGATCTGGACCCAGAACATTCTGCAGGCAGGACAAGCTGTAGATCAAAGGTTCTCTGGCTTGGTTGAATGTACCAGTCCCTCCCCATGAGGCCTTGCCTGGTTGCAGAAAATGGCCAGTTCAGCATCCATGTTCCCCATGGAGTTTCCATTGCCCTGGGTTTCCACCTCATCTCCGAAATGCTCCCTCCCATTCCAGTGATTTGTCCCAGTGTTTCCGCCCTCCCCCATCCCAGTTGATTCCTACTTCTGTCAGCCCCACCACCTCCAGACCACCCATGAAATCTATTCTATTTCCCTTCCCTGCATCCTCTTTAAGCCCTCCTGCTACTTAGCTTAAGGAGCCTTAAACCTCAATTACAGACATCCTTCCAAGCACATGTTCTAAGTTTCCTGAGCTGACAAGTGCCCTGTGCTTGCTCTAAAGCTATGGAGGGGAGGTGGAATTCAAAGTTTGACTCCTCCATCTTGGCAGAGTCAGAATTTTTCAAGAGTTACATATTAGAATATGCTACTTGATATAAAGCATTCAAAAATATGAATGATAAGCTCTTTGGCCTCCTTCATGTCATATCCCTCTACCCTGGTCCTTGCAAACACTGCCTTTTCAGAGGCAACTGCTGAATTCATTTTCTTTTGATGTTTTTATCATTTTAGGGTAACTTACAACTTCAATTTCCCTGTGCTCTGGTTTGGCTCTACCTCCTAGCATTTCTATCCTCAATGATTCATCAGGTTATATATAAATAGTTTTAGATGTAAGACCTCCAACAGAACCAAATCACAGGAATTCCTCTGTAGTGTCTTAGAAACCACATTGCTATTGTGTTCAACTTGGCAATCTTGATCTGGATGATTTCCTGCTGAAATATCTCACCCTTCTAGTTTCTTCTAAACTGAGACTCACTGGGACTGGATAGATGGCCCAGGCGTTAAGAATGTATACTGTTCATCCAGAGGACCTGAGTTTGCTTCCGAGCAGCCAAGTTAGGTGGCTCCCAACATCATGTATCTTCAGCTTCAGGGAACCCAAGGGTCTCTTCTGACCTCCAGCATACCAGCATATACATGTCGCACACACAGAAAGCCATGTAAATTAAAATAGAAATGAATAATCTGAGACTTATTATCTACTTCAATTTCAAATTATTTTAAAGACTTAAGTGTGGAGATATATATATATATATATATGTCCCATATGTTTTAACAAGCCTTTAATAGGGAGTAGAATTCTTACACTGCTGAAAAAAGGAGAACATCATCTCATATACTATTTGCAGAAGAAATGGCCTAGTCAGCCTAAGTCAGACAACTCTGGCAAAGGGAACACGGGACTCCTCCAACACAATTCCCTGAAGACTGATGACCTCAGCCCAGGGCAAAGAGTCGGCCCCTAAGGCCACATTCTTGGCTCCTCCAAGTCACTGACTCAGAGATATCAGCCTTGCTAAATATGTGTCTGGACAAGGTCACTTCCTTTTGTCCTTTGACCAGGGCCTCAGGGACAGTCTTGTGTCATTTGGTGCCCCACAGTTTCAATCCCTAAGTAACTGGTATAGGAGGGTTCTTCTATATTTTGTGTTACTTTCATTGGTTAATAAAGAAAGCTGCCTGGGCCTTTTGACAGGGCAGGACTTAGATAGGCAGGGAAAAGAGAACAGTATGCTGGGAAGAAGACTGGGTCAGGGAAAGAGCCGCCATGAAGCCACCAGGGTCAAACATGCTGAATCTTCCCAGTAAGCCCACTACCTCATGGTGACTTACAGACTATAAAGAATGGGTTGAAATAAGATGTGAGAGTTAGTGCTAATGGGCCAGGCAGAAGTTAAATGAATATAATTGTCGTGTGGTTATTTTGGGCATAAGCTAGTTGGTGGCCTAGAGCTGGGCGGGAAGGAACAAAAGGGCCCACGTTCCTCTCAGGTGCTGGGAACAGCAGCTGCACCTCATGGAACAAGTAACTTACATTGTATAAATATATATTTGGAACAAACAAAACAAAAAATTATAATTTGGTGAGACATGGCAAGAGGAAAGTAGTTGCTTCAGGGAACACCATAAATCAGAACACCATAGCAACATGGTTTCAAAACCATATTACTGGTTTAAATTGTTACATCATTATTTGAATACATACTTAGAAATTTCATTATTTATAGTATTATCCCCTTTAATATTAAAGGCTTAGATTTCTAACTTGATTGAAATTTTAATCCAGGTTTAATTTTACACTACCTCAGTCAGCAGCAAGACTTCACAAAAGCTACATAATCTCCAATTCTGTTTTCACCAGAAAGAGTACAATAATCCTGCTACAAGCTTAGCATTAGATGGACTCTAAGGACCTACAGTGAGTGTAGGCACACAGAGTGCTCCTACAAATACTAATCTTATTATTACAGGCTTAACTTTTCAGAAGTGGCATCGTCCACTTGAAATGACACTAACTCTTCTGTATATCTCTCTCTAAAGTAATTTGAAATCTGTGGTGTTTTGTCATTTCCCCAAATGTATTTTACAGATGGTATGTAACAATATACAAATGATTTTCTACATACTTTCACAGATCTTTCACAAACTGTAAAGTACAAGAGATTATAACATCAGCTTTTTAAGTTATAACTAAAAATAATTTGAGGGGACATAATTTAAGTGCAGACTAAACGAACAATGAGGGACCAACTTTGAACAGTTTTGTATGTTGCAACATCAGACAGCACCTCTCCAGGACCTGGGGGATAGAAGCACATCTCAAGGCAAACACAGATTTCAACACAGGCAGATTCTTCTGGCTGATACTTAATATCAGAATCAGGATAAATCTTGCTAAGCATAAGGTTAAGACTATTTGACTAGCAAGAACATCATCACAGTCGGAGGAATCTAAGGGATTCATTGATGTTGAATGGAAGCACCTAATGGATTTACAGAACTAAGTTTGGCACAGCCGAACCACTGCACCGTGGTCTGATCTCATTCAGCATGCATAGAGATAAGAAATACATAAGAAAGTGGCAGGGGAAATAGCAGAAGGGATGCTTTGATTACAGTTTGAGGTCAAGAATTCTGGTAAAAAGGAGAATAAAGACAATCCAAGTGTGGAGGCATTGGGGAAGCAGAGACAGGCAGATTCCTAGGGGTCTCTGATCAGGTAGTTTAGCCTGTTTGGCTAGTTCTATGCCAGGAAAAAAAACAGTCACATTAAAAAGTAGATAACCACTGAAGAACAGCACCCAAGATTGTCGTTTGGCTTTCACATGCACATGCAATGATATACACCTACATGATATATGCAGTGAACATTCATGAAAACATACACACAAGAGGGTTGTGGGGAAAAGCTTTTTAACAGTGCTCTTGGACCTTGTAAAGATTTGTCACTCGTATTATTTAATAAAACACTGATTGGCCAGTAGCCAGGCAGAGAGTATTTGTGGGGTGACCAGACTAAGGGAATTCTGGGAAGAGGAAAGACAGTCATGAGCCAGATGCAGAGGAAGCAAGATGAGCATGTCTTACTGAGTAAAGAACCAGGTGGGACAGAAACTTAAATGCATATCCATAGAATATACTTTGTCCTAGGCTAAGAATATTGTCTACAGAATTGTGGCTGCCTAATTCCCACTTGGCCAGCTAGGAGCAATTCAACAATGAGCATCTCCTTGTCTCAGAAAGAACTACGACATGCACATCCATGGAAAATCTGAACCAACAACAAAGTAAGAGGCATAGTCCTGCCCAAAAATGAATATTTATGCTGTCAGTACCACCCAGGTTGAATTAAAAACAAACATTACAATTTGATATTGATATCCCACCTGACAACAATATCAAAGATCAAAATCCACCATGATGCAAAGCAATTAGTCAAGAATGCATCTTAGCTAGTGTGAGGAAGTGAGACAGAGATGAGCGTTAGTGCCCACAGAAGCATGGCTCCGCTGAGTTCAGAAATGCAACCCAGCATGAATTCAGGGCACAGAGTGCAAGCACACACAACACAAGGTGAAGTACAAAGGCTTGGGGATGCTTTTTTCATGCACCTGAGAGTTCAGCCAATCAAAGCCAGCCATTTGTATTAGTGTTCTAAATTCCTTTAATCAGTCTTTATCACAATCTAAAAGCAGACACTATTCACAGTAAATGGAATACTACAGATAGCAAATGTATATTTTAATACCTCTCATAGATAGTTCTTTGGTTAAACATAGTCTATCAAGCATGAATAAAATGTCCACAGGCACGAACTAGAATGATAGCTTAGCAGTTAGGACCAACAACTAGTTTTACAGAGGATGTGAATTCAGTTTCCAGGAACCACAGGATACAGAGGTTCACAGTTAATCTGTAAGTCCAGTTCCTGGGGACTAGATGCTCGTTCTGGCCCCTATAGATACAAGGAATGCATGTGATATACATACATACATACATACATACATACATACATACATACATACATACACACATACATATATACATACATACATCATACCTACATACAGGAACACACCCAGACACAGAAAAAATAAACATTCGAAAACTTCATATGGAGAAGGCTACCTGTTCCAACACCAGGGTCCAAAATAAAAAAAAAAAATCCCTCCAAACAAATAAATGTTAAATAGGCTTGAAAGCACATAATTCAGACTTCTGCTAACATGTGTGTGCACCTTTACATGTGTCTGTTACAGATGCTCCTTATATATCATGTGAAGCTGTCAGGAAAAAGTTATACAGACAGTTTATCTTCAACTGTTGACCTTGAATAGAAAACACCTCTGACTTTGAAACGCTGTATTCTATAACTGTGCAAAAAACTTGAGTTTGAAGCTGTGTTAGGGAATAAGAACAAAGGAATTATTTTCACTGCAGCTTAGATCACCATGTTACAAAATGAATCATATAACTATAATTAAACAATAAGCATTCCTCAATAGATGTATTCTCTTTGGTTTTCATGAAACAACTGGCAATGAAAAGCAATCTTCCCCAAACCCACAGGTCTCATCATGTTAAACCAAGTAAGTGTTCAAAGGTTTCCCTTGTCTTTAGAAATACCAAAGGGTTCACTGTGGTTAACAGAATTAACCCCAATCTACAATCTCATCTAGTAGAGATGAGGTTTTCCCAACTTGCTCAAGTGGGAAGAACCTTTTCAACTTCAAAATCACGCTTAGGCTCTGCTAAAGAGCCAGACTTTTAGTATTGATCATTTAAAAAGCATATAATTCTGAACATGAATGTGAAACACTGTTAAAACTATCCTCACCCATTATAACAGCTACTTATATAAGAAACAATTTAGTATCTTCAAAAATATGTGGCGTTTCTTGGAATATAGGTGCAGTCCTTTAAGAACATCATTTCACACTCAGGAAATTCTGCATTCCTTCATCCTTCCTGGAAGGTTTTCATAGAAAATGGAGGAAAAGACTGTCTCTTTTCCAAAGTCCTCTGTTGTATATTCTCTCAACTCAATTTGGATTCAATGTAATACATTATACCCAATGGGAAATATGAATAACATAAGGAATAGCTATGCTTTTGATAACTGGTTGATATGAGTGTAATTGGGAAGGTGTTCTTGAAATACCATTAACATCAACAATCAGTTTTAAGTAAAGCAAACATTTTGGTAATTTGAGTGAGCCACACCCAATTCTAGATAAAAGTTTTGACATTTTGGGAAGCAATAATTCCACAAAGAAAGTCAATACTTACTTTCCATGATGTATCAAAAACTCATAGCACAATCTACACAACACAGTACCAGAAGACACTTATGAAATAAGTTTGCTCCATAAACATATCTGCTTAACAGCACTTGTGATAATTCATGTCCTCATCTAGGCGCCTACAAATTAATAAGTATAAAGTTTATCATAATAATTCTACCATATTTAAATTTATTGATCATATAAGCTCGGGAATACACAGAAGAGACATCCAAGTGTAAGTGCTGTGCTCTGATGAAGTAAGAAAATACAAATAATCCTAATAAAAACAGCAGAAACCCTTCTCCTGTGGGTGCCTATCCCCCTTACAGGGAAACAAGCAATTTACTTGGTTCTCCTTCCTTCGTGTCTTAGGGTTTCTTTTGATGCAACAAAATACCATGACCTGAAGGCAAATTGGGAAGGAAAGGGTTTATTTGGCTTATACTTTAGCATTACTGTTCATCACTGAGGGAATTCAGGACAGGAACTGAAACAGATCTGGATCCCGGAGGCAGGAACTGATGCACAGGCCATGGAGAGGAGCTGCTTACTGACTTGCTTCCAATGACTTGTTCAGCTCATCTTCTTATAAAACCCAGGACCACCTGCCCAGGGATGGCATCACCCACCATGATCTGGGCCCTCCTGCAGTGACATTTTCTTAATTAGTCAACAAGACAAAATGACAGCCTACAGAATGGGAAAAGATCTTCAGCAACCCAACATCAGACAGAGGTCTGATCTCCAAAATATACAAAGAA
>JAQHUG010000014.1:9135675-9147003 GCA_028555095.1 Dicrostonyx torquatus | reverse complement strand
CCAACAACTGGCGCTCCAATGTGGTCGACTATATCCATGTAAAACCTGAGAAAGCTTAAAAAGAAATTTTATATATATATATATATATATATATACATATATTTAAAAAAAAACAGAGTTTGACACAGCTTTTTGCTGTTTGCTGGTAGCTTTCCGCAGCTCCTTTGAGAGAGATTTTTCTGAGTCAGCCGCAGCGGAAGAAAGGCGGTGGTTTTGAAATGCTGGCTTTCTGTGCTGTGGTGTCAGTGTGACCTCTGGCTCTGGAAACAGAGCATTTGGATGGAGTTTGTGAGCAGATTTCTGCAGCTTGCTTATTGTATGCCCATATTTCTACATGGTACGGCAGCTGGGCTATCCAGTCATAGTTCCATAATAGAAGTGGTCACATAACCTTCCAGATAGGCTGTTGTTGCCCTAACAAAGGGTCAGGATGTTGTTTTGCTCCTTTGTAATTTGGAGGATGCCTGAAAAGAAGTGCTAAGAAAGCCTATGTGACAGCTAGCATACACAGCAGATGAGTAGATGTGGACGTGACTAAAAGCCATTCACCTGGTTACCTAGGAAACAGAATGCTAGTGAATTTCCCCCTCAGTTTATGTTTCAGTACAAAAGCGGTTTGGAGAATAAAGCAAGAGGAATTCTTCAGGATGTGAACTCAGGACTTCATGAGAGACTACTGAGAATCTCCCTCCTGATAAAGCATTGTAAGTTGTGTCTCTATTCCCGTGCCTCCATGCCAGTCCAGAGAGATAGCTTATGTTGGGGTCTGGTCAAGAGAAATAATTTAGAGTCCGGGCTAGCACCAGACCCCAACAGGTGAAGACCACTTGGACCAGCTGTGTGCCTGGAACTGGGGCAGTGTGTGCAGCTCAGAGGTGCAAGCAGCTCCGCCTTGCTGGACTGGGAGAGGCAAGCAGGCAGTCCTGTATTTGACCTTCAGTAAGGCCACAGCTTAGATTCTTAAGCGCTTAGCATTTTAAAAGCACAAAGCAAAATTGGTCCTGGACAGTAAAGAATTACAGATTCACAATAGGAGAGATTCAGACATATAAGACTCTAGATGGGTCGCAGTGTTGGATAAATGTGCGTGGGCTTGGGGGAAAGAAGAAAAAGAGTATAGAGAGTCATAAAATAAAGTTAATGCTTTAAAGAAAAGGTGAAGTCTTTAAAGAGACAGAGTATAGATAGATTAAAAGGAGTAAAGAAAAATAAGCCATGTAAAAATGAAAAATTCACAGAAAGTCTGGATTCTGTCTATTACTGTGTTTTCTTTGAATTTTTTGAATGTGAAGGAGCTAAGTACAGAGAGACATTTCATTGTATGGGCTGTTAAGCTAAACCAGCATGTATATTATAAAGGTATTTTGATTTCAAAATTTGAGTCTAAGAATATGTTGCTTTGGAAAAGAGGTTTTTCTTTTCTTTCCACAGAAGATGAGAACCTGTGGATTACTTACAAACAAATATGGTTTGATAGTTCATGCCCTCCTGAAAGGTTGCCATAAACACCCTCAAAAAATTATTTCAACCAATTGCTGACTGAGATGAACCAAGCACACAGGATGTACCATGAAAGACCTGATTAACAGTGCCCCCAAACAGCAGGAAGCAGTATTGACAAAACTACATCCATATTCCCAAATATTGTTTATAAATGTTCTTTTACATTTAAAGGGGATATGCTATAGAGAATTGCATTGGTATGAATATTGGTTTATTGATATAAATTTGAGGTAAATTTTGTTATACTGTATTTATATATTTCTGCTCTTGATTGGGGTATTGTGATTGCATAGATCATTTGAAAATGTAATGTAAAATTATAATAGCCAAAATTGTAGTCATGTTAGTTAGATTTTCTAGATGTACAGAGAAATATTTCAGATGGACAGGGTTTCTTCATATCTTTCAGAGACTTTCAGATAATGGCATTTAAAATGTTTAAGAATTTAGGACTTTTCATGACAATGAGACACATCTGCTCCTGGCAGCCCTAATCTACTTCAAGAGGAAGATGGGCATCGAAGAGGCTCCTTATAGAGTTGGTTAGCCATATGGGCAAGAAACTGCTCTTGCCTGGACTGTTGCACAAACTGGACATACAGGACCCAAAGAGCAATGACTGCTGAAATTGCCTAAAGGTGAGACAATCCTTCTGGGTTCCTGCCTCATAAAAGTGTCTGTCAGACATTCTGCAGGACACAGAAGAAAGTGGCTAAAAACTGCCATTATAGGCAAACTGCCTTTGAAATTTCCTTCAATTGTGCCACAAGGAAATGTGCTCAACTATGTTCATAGCAGCTTTGTTTGTCATAGCCAGAACCTGGAAACAACCTAAATACCCCTTAACCGAAGAATGGACAAGGAAAATGTGGTACATTTACACAATGGAGTAATACACAGCAGAAAAAAATAACGACAGCTTGAATTTTGCAGGAAAATGGATGGAGCTAGAAAACATTATTTTGAGTAAAGTAACCCAGACACAGAAAGACAATTATCACATGTATTCACTCATAGATGGTTTTTAAACATAAAGCAAAGACAACCAGCCTACAAACCACAATCCCAGCGAACGAAGACAGCTATGAGGACCCTAAGAGAGACTTATATAGATCTAATATAGAAGGGAAGTAGAAAAAGACATGCTCTCCTGAGTATGGAAACCTCGGGGGAGGGTTGAAGTGGGGAGGGGAGAGGCAGGGAGGAGAGCAGAGAAAAATATAGAACTCAATAAAAATCAATAAAAAAAGAAAACTTACATTTTAAAACACATTCCTATGTGTACTAATGATGTTTTTCATGTTTAAATATTTATAGACTTATTTCATTTGCAAATACCTGAATTTAGATGGAGACACAAATAAACTAACACATGTCCATTATATGAAACTTTAGTGGTATTGTGGTTGGCAGAATCTGATGTGGCCTCCAACAGTCGCCAACAGCCAGTATCTATGCCTGTATGTTACACCCTGCCTGAGTGAGGGTGGGGGCTGGGAACTTGCCTCCTATCTACAGAATAAAGCAGTGGTGGGTTGTTGCTCACTTATGAAGGTTAGGAAGAGTGGGAGTTTAGTCTTGTTGGGAGTCCCCTTTGCTTGCTCTGCTGTTGTAAGGACCCTCTGTGAAAAAGGTCCTGATAGAAGGAAGAATTGAATTTCCAGTGTGACAGACCACACTGGATGCAGGGAACACACAGACCACACTGGATGCAGGGAACACAGAGACCACAGCAGATGCAGGGAACACACAGATTCTGGATGCAGGGAACACTGAGTTGGAACGGGGATCATTTCTAAAAGGACCTAGGGTGGCTGAGTACTGACAATGAGTGACCCAGACAATGATGGTGACCAGCAGCTGAGGTGAAACTGCTCTCAGGCTCACAACACTGGTTATACAGTAAATGACGATGAAATACATTTCTAGAGGAATGAGTTCAAGAATCTTCCACATTGCGCTTCCTGAGAGAATACATATTTTCATTTTCATACATAACTTGTTCCTTTCCATAATAAATGAACATAACAAGCCAATGTGTCCAATAATGAATTTCATTTGATGTGCCCCAGGAAGCTGATCTTATTGCTGTTTTTCAATTTTACCAAGTGAGCCAACCAAAATCCTAGAAAAGAATTTTGTTTTTCAAATTAGACAAACTTGAAGACATTATTTTTATGTCCTTCATGTTTTCCCAAATGACTAACTTTAAATAATAAAAGCCCAATAATACTAATAAGTGAAAAATATTTTATCTAATAAACATCCCACATCCAGAAAAAAGGAGCGGGGGAGAAGGAGTCTAATTCCTCTGAACATGGCTTGTGGGTTCCTTGGGGGGGGGTTGATTGTGTACAGTGGAAACAGCCATCTGTTCACTCAATTACCAAGTTCAGTTCCAAGTAACAGCTCACTGAGACAACAGAGGCTGACCTCCTCCAATCTCTTTTTATGTTTTGATTTGTTGGTCTGTTTAATGTTTGTCAGCATGTATCTACCCTATGACTAATTCTCTCCCCTTGAAGGATGCTACCAAATGCCACTTGAGGAGAAAACACAAATCAGTCTTTGGGCAAAGAGATATCTCAGAGATTTTGGACTTGCTTTTGTACTTCCTAACAAGGGCACATGCAGTAACCACAAAGACTCAGAACCCAGAATGTTTCTAGGAATCTTTCAGAGTACACACAAGACTTTCAAATCAGACAACAACAAAGGATGATACCATTTAACCCATCAAAGACAATGATCTGATAGATTTCCGATGAAAGAATTATTTACATAATTTGATTTAATTTAATACTGTTACAATACTTCAATTCTTAATATTTTGTTTGGGGAATTTTTAAGCCTTTTGTATGCCACTCACAAGTAATTAGTAAACAAAAATGTACAGATCTGCTTTATTAGCTTCGCTTCTACTGTAGGACTTCCTTATCTGTTGCAACATTAAAAGTGGGAATTCAGAAGCAGAGCCAGGGTGATGAACACTAAACTCCAACCTTCACAGTTCCTTTCTGCCGCTCTCCCAATTGGCACAGTGATTTCCGGTGTTCCCAGCTATGAAAGTGCTCACAAGCTCAATGTTCCTCTCTAGACTCCCATTGCCTCTGACCAAAACTAACAGAAGACTGCTGAGCAAGAAGAAAAAAAACTCGAACATCTGTAAACTAAATTCCAAGCACCCTGCTATGTTGAGACAGACCTTTTCCCCCTTCTTGGCTATATCTAGCTTCCCTCTGTTTGACATCCATTATAATTTTATTGTAATGTCTAAGAGAAAAGAAACACTCCCTCTCTAAACCATACTAAAGTATATACTAACTCTAAGACAACATTTATCAGTGAAATAATAAAATAGTACAGTGAAAGTCATGCTCATAAAACAAAAATGGAAAAAAAAACAACTAGATTCAGGTTTCAGATCTAACCTGCATCAGAGTGAGACCTGCAGATCATCACGGCAAAGCAGGCACACTGCCAGCTCTCCATCTCTTCCACACACATTTGACTCTCTTTGGTGGTTAATTTGCTAGGTTGAGATGGATATACATAAATCAGGCTGCTCTCAACTCAATCTTCCTGCCTTGCCTCATAAGCACTGGAACTATAGGCAAGTTCTACCATGGCTAGCTTCACACAATGCTTCTAAGGTCTAAATTTTAAAAAATACAGCATCTGGGACTTAAAAATCTTAACATTTGTTGTCAAACACTATATGGCTGTTTCTTTAGTAGAGAAGCAAACATACACTGATTCATCAAACCAGTCAGACTTTCAGAAAACTCTTTAATCTGGAGACCATATGTTTGCTTATACCTCGAGTACCTGAGGTTTCAAAAACACACATACAGAGTAGAAAACTACAGAACTTATGTTTATAGACCTTAAAAGCTTTATTATAGCTCATATATAAAAATTATAGTTAATATATACTTACAAATATTTACATTAAGAATTACTATAAAATACTTTAAACATCAATAAAATAGCTGTTCTTGGCTTAAAACATCCATGCCTTAGATATTATATCTCAATAAATTCTTAATTATATCAACACAGATTTTCAGATAGTCATAACATATTCCTCCAGTAAAATTTTATAATTTACAACTTAGTGACTGGCATAGCAAAGTTGGCTTTAAAATAATAAAGAAAGATTTTGTTTTTTAAGACAGTGTCTCACACCCTTGATCCTCTTACTCCAGACACCCACATGCCACCATCCTGGATAATAGTAATCTCTTACTGATAGAAGTACCTGCAAGGCTTTACAGGATGTTTCTCCATCCTAACGTGGGTAGCTTATAGAAACCTGGCTTTGAGGGTCTCAGCTCAGTCACACAGATCTGTCTTAGAGCAAGCAGTGAATTCCAGATGTTTCTTCTGTTTTCAAGCAAACACATTCTCCAACCAGGGAATTCTCTCAGGTACAGAGACACATAGATAACCTACTTGCACCTGAGCCTGAAAGCACACAGGGAATTGCTGGGAATTGTAATAGTATATTAAGGCTGCTAAATTCAGGAAATAAAAATCTCAAGATATTCAGTTAAATTCAAACTGCATATAAGCAAGTTATAATGCATGTGTGAGCCACATGATATTTGGAACACATCTAATACCCAGAATTATTTATGATTCTGGAATTACAGCTAAAACATCATGGGATCCTTCACCCAAGAGCTCTACTCTTGACTGGAAAGCCGGCTGTCATGCATGCAGATACTTTCCTCCTGATGAGAGTCATGGAGCCCAGAAGATTCCAGGGATTGGATAGGCTCTTTCATTCTTCCATTTTGAGATTTGCCTAAATAAATTCTATGTTATATCTGCACAGTGTGGTGTCAGCAGTATTCATTCATGATTCCATTGCAAACATGGAAAAATGATTTACTTATAATCCCTACCATATTGTATACTATCATCAAAGATTATAGTGCATTGAGTAGGAAATATTCCTGACCAGGGACAGAGACTAAAGATGTCTCTACCAGTTATCTGCCTTTGAGCAAGAACACATATCTCTTCAGACCTTGGCTGGTTTGATTGTCACAGACTTTATACAACATCTCAGATTTCCAGGATCCTATGCAAACTAAAATGTGTCACCATTTTAATAGCTAACCTGAGGTCATGGTTACAAATTTCAGAAACAATTCTTATAGCTATGTCAAGTTAAAGAACACTGGAGTCTATACTGCCTATATAATGGTCTTGACATTTTAAGGACTCATTTGCAAAGACAAGCTACTTTTAGTCTTACCTTGTCACCCTACTTCTTCAGACTTCCACCTAATGTTGAACATGCCCACCATGCCTGTACTGATGATGATTATTACATTTAAAGCTTAGCTATTTAAAAATATACCTGCAGGCTAATGACAAACCTAAGATAATTTCACAAATTGTAGGTGTACATAAAAATTCATTATTTTGTTGCTTTGCCCATATATAAATTTTAAAGATTTATTTGTATTTTTACACAGATATGCAAACATGTCTGTGCATGTGTACATGCACACATGTATGGAGGTGTGTATACAGGTCAGAAAAGGGCTTCAGATCCCTTGGAGTTGGCATTACAGGTGGTTATCCCTTGTCCAACATGAATGTTAGAAACCAAACTCAGGTCTACTGCAAGAGCAATGCTGAGCCATCTCTATCTCTTCTACACACGTGTAATTTTAAATATCTGTAAAGTCAGCAAATTATTCTATTTATTCCAGATCACTCCAAAAGCAACTGTCAGACTTATAAATCATCTATATGAGAACTCAAAAATAATATAAAGTAATCATATGTCTGATGACCTATGATCTAGACCTGTCTATGTCTAGATTAGTCTATATAATGTAATCTCTATGAGATTCTGATGGAAATCCCATTCCTTCACACAGAGATAGTCAGGGGCAAGGCATCTTGCTGCTACCAGCATAATCACAAATGCCTTTCTCTAGCTGTGCTAGAATGCTATGCTCCGTCAGAATACGGATGCCAGGGACGCATTGCAAGTGCATAAATAACACAGAAGGGAGGAAGCACTTCATCACCAGTGTTGTAAGAATGACACAATGTCAAGCAATTTCAGATTTACCGTTAGGCATGGGTCAAAATGCTACAGGATTTGCCATAAAATAGAACACTTGAGTTATATCTGAAGTTTAAATTCCAGTTTGGAACATACTTACACACTTATCTGAAGTATTTTTGCTTACTAAATCTGGAAACCCTATGTGGGCTACCTTACCTTGGTATTTGCCAGCTTATACATTTCCTTTTTTGTTTTGTTTCATTACTTTTTTGAGAATTTCATAAATTAACACTGTATTACATAATTTTGCCCCTCCCTTTCTCCTCTCCAGCTACTCCCATGCCTCCTGCTCCCTCTCAAATTCATGACTTCTTTAATTGTTATTAAATATATGTATATAACACATATACACACACAACATCTACTGAGAACACAACCTACCGAGGCCATTCAGTGTTGCTCATATATACATATGTTTAGGGCTGACTACTTATGGTTGGATAAACTATCAGGGAACTCCTCCCTGAAGAAAACTGACTTTCCCTCTCTCAGCAGCCAATGTTGCTCTTTATCTAAGGGTGGGACCATGTGAAATTCCCCCATCCCCATTGCTATATCAACTGTTGCTATCATTACTCAAGCAGCCATATTGTTGTAATTTTGTGGGCACAGCTTTCCTGCCATATCAAGAAGACACTATCAAGCAGTAGGTATCCTGGTCCTCTGGATCTTGGAATCTTTCTTCCCTGTCTTCCACAATTTTTTTCCTGGGCCTTAGGTATAGAGGTTACATCATAGATATATCTATTGTGGCTGAGCTTGCCAACTGTCTTTTGGGACTTAAGGCCTGATCAATATGAGGACATTTTATGTCTGACACTGTAAATTTAGTCAGTTACCTGTGTCTGGACCAGTCATGGACCCTAGAGGCAATTACTATTGCCATTCTCATAAATCTAGCAAACTATCTGTGGGTGAAGCATTCATGGACCTACAGACCACCTACTATGACCATTCTACTAAACAAATGTAATCCCTAACTGTACTGTAAATAGTTATCCTTTCTTTTACCCACAGGTAAAATGTAGCTCCACCTCTCATTAAATAAGTTTGCTTTTATAACTGATGTATATTATTACAGAGATCCATAATTGGTCAGACCACAGAGCTTACATCTCTTCTCTAAAACACTTGGTTTTTTTTTAAATCATCCTATAGTTGAGAAATTAGACCCATTAAAGCCCATGAAGAGATGAGTAGGTCTAGGGGTGTGTGTGGGGGGTGTATGAGCATGTATGGGAGTGTATGCATGCTCTCCAGAGTATAGCACACATGTGGAGGACAGAAAGGAAAATTTTAAGTATCAGTCCTTTCCTTGCAAGAGACATTGTCTTTGTTTATCACTGTGTGTGCCAGGGTAGCTGGCATAAAAATTTCTGGAGAGTCTCTTATCTCCACCTCCATTTTTCATTAAGAGCATCAATGCTGCAGACCCACCCTGAAGCACTAACTTTTTACACAGAGTCTTGGCGTTCCAACTCAGCTTGTCACTCTTACGTGCACAAGTTTTTCCTAGTAAACCCTCTCCCTGGGTCCTGACACCATTTTCTGCACTATCAACATGCATTTGCTTTACCAGAATCATGTTTCAGCTGTTGGAAGTATGAAAACATGCATTCTACAAACATCACTCCTTTCATACCTTTGAGTAGTTTAGGAGGAGTCCACTTAATAAAATATTCCTCTTCTTCATGTCCTCCGCCAAGCCCCGAATCCACATCAGGCTCTCCATGTTGGGAGCCAGTGGAGCTAAGGTGAGGTCCCAGCAGTGCACCTGAGGACACAAGCACAGCATGGCTCTCGTTAGCCTTCCCTTGGAGAGAAATCCACACAACTGCTAGAGTCTGCTAGCTTTGTTAATTCATGCGAATAAAGCCCAATGTCTTCTAGACAATAAATACCTAATAAGTGAATGACTCCTCCTTTATAAATATGAAATGAAGGCTCGATGAGAATACATTGAAAAATATAAAATGTTACCATTCTTTTGCAAATCACAACAGTTTCATTTTCATAAACATGATTCCACTAGTTAAGTTTGACTAATGATCTATAAAAAGGTTCATTATTTCATAACCTCTAAAAAGCTAATAAAATTAAGGGAAGTAACTTTGTATAGTATTTTAGAATACCTGACTTTCTAATAAATAATTATCTATGTCTATAATAAACCCCAAGCAATTTTTTATGAAACATTGCTTTATGCGATGTCAGTATTGTGAAAAATATGAAATTTTGGTAAGGGAGGACTCAGTTTTCTTTAAAGGGCCTGTCACTGGAAGTTTGACCATGCTTCAGTGCTCAATGAGTATATTGGCAGCACAAATTGGACTTGCTATGTATGTTTTTCTTTAGTGGGGGGAAGGCATGATGGTAGGAAAGTGAACTTGGGAGGAATGGAAAATGAGTGTCACTGCAGTGCACTGTGTGAAATTCTCAAATAATCAATAAAAAACATGTTGGAAAAAAACATTTTAATTGAAATTTAAAGGATCCCAGAGTGAGTCTTCCTTAATTCTATAAATTATTGTTAGTGTTTCCCAGGATATTTTGATTTTTAGTTTTCTGTTTATTGAGATAGGGATCCTCTATGCAGCCCTTGTTTTCCTCGACGTGTCTTGTAGACATGAGTTTGCCATGAAATCATAGAGGTCCATCTGCGCCTGGCTCCTGGGTGCTGCAATTAAGGGCATGCGCTACCACTGCCTGGACCAAGATAATTTATTAAGTGGAAACATCACACAGTCCTATTATAGGAAAAAGCCTAAATCAGTAGTTCTTAACCTGTGGTTTACAACTCCTTTTGAGTCAAATGACCTTTCCACAGGGGTCGTCTAAGACCATTGGAAAACACAGATATTTATACTATGAATGTAGCAAAATGATAGTTAAGCGGTAGCAACAAAATAACTTTATGGTTGGGAGTCAGTCACAACATGAGGAACTGTATTAAAGGGTTGTAACATTAGGAAGGTTGAGGACCATTAGCCTAAATGATGGGAAGAACAGGAATAAATGTGTGTGTTCTTCTGAAACACCTAGTTTAAAATAATCTTTCAGAATTTGCAATTTCCCTATTATATATGCTGACAACCAGCAACACTTTAATATATACCCTACCCTTATGCACCGCTACAGAAATTGCCCTTCTGCCCTGGTCTCCCACATGCAAGTACATTGTATAGCAGACACACATTTTATTATGTTCCTTCCATAGCATACAGCAATGAGGTTTTCTACCATAACATTGCATTTTCCTTCTCCAGGGAAAAATATTTACAAGAAAGTCTTTATTATTTCTTTCACTGCTGGAGATTAAGCCTAGGGCCTCACACATGGCTAGCATGCAGTTATTGAGTTATGCCCCAGCTCCCATAATGCTCACTTTAAAGACACTGATACAATGATTTTAATAGACATTAGTTCAGTAGTGATCCAATAACAATAAGCTAGTCATTAAAAATATGTACATACAGCATTTTCCTTTTTGAAATTTAAAATGACAAAAGTGCAATTGTATGTCAAAGAAATAACTTTAAATGACATTGCACAAAGAAACTAAAAGAAAAAGAGCAAGAAAATAAAGGTTTTCTTTTGCATGCAAAATTCAAGATATCATTGTTTTTTTCCGCAGAGTAGTATTCCAATGTGTATATATTCCACACTTTCTGGATCCATTCTTCCATTGAGGGGCACCTAGGTTGTTTCCAGGTTCTGGCTATTACAAATAA
>JAQHUG010000014.1:9095563-9119159 GCA_028555095.1 Dicrostonyx torquatus | reverse complement strand
AAAAAGCAAATTGTGAGATTCTCTCAAAGTAACAAAAAAAAAATTCTAAGCACTCTTCTGTTGCAAGGAAGGCCGGCTTGTTCGTCCTATCCACCTGGCTAGCTTAGCCCCGAAATAACCACACAGAAAATGTATTAATTAAATCACTGCTTGGTCTATCAGCTCTAGTTTCTTATTGGTTAATTCTTACATCTTAATTTAACGCATTTCTACTAATCTGTGTATCGCCATGTGGCAGCGGCTTATTGGAAAAAATTCCCAACGTCTGTCCCTGATGGCTCCATGGTGTTCCTCCGACTCCACCCTTCTTTCTCCCAGCATTCAGTTCCATCTCCCCGCCTATCTAAGTTCTGCCCTATCAACAAGCCAAGGCAGTTTCTTTATTCATTGACCAAGAAAAGCAGCACACAGACAGAAGAACCGCCAGCCCATTTCCAGTTCCAAACATTTCTGAATGACATCATTGGGTATGATAGTCATTCCCTCACCCCCTACCATCAGTTGTTGGTACTGTTTCCCTTTAAGGACATATCAGCATAAGGGACTTGCTTGTAAGGGGCAGAGGCTTCTGGCACGTGGGTTTGGGAAGCTTAGTTCACAAGGAACTGGTTCCATTCTTCTGGATCTGACAACAGGCTGTGCACCTGTGGCCTTACTTCCTTTAACTGGTCTCAGCAACTCCACGTTAAGTTAACCACCTTTTAACCCAATGAGCCTCTGATGGGCACTCAGATGGAAAATGCAGTGCACACAGTGTGTGACTGATGGTGTGTGGCTGACACGGCCTGCACACGGTGTGTGGCTGATGGTGTATGGCTGACCCAGCCTGCACACAGTGTGTGGCTGATGGTATGTAGCTGACCCAGCCTGCAACAGAGCTATTTGTGAAGAGTGTTTGGGACTTGCCTGAGAGACTCACACTGGACAGGGATGACCTGCCAGTTCCCGGTACAAAGAAACTAATTTTAGACAAAGGACTTCAGTTATGAAAATGTTCTAGAATGAGAATGTTCTATTAAATTATTTTTAAGATCCCTTTTATTTCTAATGATATAGGTTTCAATTACTCAAAAAGGGCAAGTATTGACATTACTCAGGCGCCAATGTGGTAAGGCAGATTGACTGCCAGGCTTCCCGCTGAACTGGGGATAATGGTCTTTATGACAACTGACTCTCACAACTGCTCAGAGGATTAGAGGGGATCATTTATGTTTAAAAGAAAGAATGGTGACTCATTTTTTTTCAACCACTCAGTGAGTGTCTGTTATGACTAATGCTGACATAATTACATTAATAATATGCACAAGGAGGTAACCTTTGTTAGGAGGGTTCTGAGGGTTTTAGATGGAGTGAGAATTTCACCTCTTCTGAATGTGAAGAGCAGGAAACACAAGATCAACATTGGATTCTATCGCTTCGCTAAGCTGGGAACTCAGTCATAATCACACACACTGAGCAAGTTAGAGTGTGGCTCTTTCGCCATGTTCTATCAGAGGACTCAGTGATGTCTATGTGACCGCATCTGGTGCTGTCATTCACAAACAAGAGGTCCCAGTAAGGATGACAGGGGAGGGAAGGTTGTCTTGATAACACTTTTTGGGCTCCACCTCAGCAAGTCTTGGCTTTCAAATCCAATAAAATAAAGCTTCTGATGCTTGAAAAAAATTGCATTATGCTTTTTAAGGGATCACACATGAAATTATTGCACATGCATTCCAGTCTAAGCATGTTTGCAAACAGTAAATCTCTGCACTGACTCCATCACTTCCCATGCTTTCAATAAAAGCAATTGCAAGTCTAGAAAACTGTAAAAGTAAACTATTCTTAGCTCACTTCATATTCTTATCATCGGGGAACAGCACTAATGTTCGGTAATGTTCCTACCATTTTCTTGTCTCTGCCAGAGATTCAACACAAAGTCAAGGGTTCTTTGGGTTTTTATTTGGTTAGCTGGCATTTTCCTGTTTTAGTTTTCAGAATATAAAATATTACAAAACATATAGTTCAAAAAAACATCGCCTCTAATGCAGATACTGTATAAAATTTGATTATGACATTGGTATAATAAATGATATATTTACATGTAAGTGACATATGTATATACCATATGCGGTACCATTCTATGAAATGTAAGATTTTTAAAATATCAAAATTCAAATATTAATGAAGTAACATGAATACCAAGCTTACCATTATAGGAAATCTTCCTGAGAATACTGTGATAAAAAATATTGGGATTATCATCTGGGTGCCCAACCTTAAAAACAAAAGGATTCTTCTTGAATGGTCTGAGCTTGTTCTCAGTTCCCAGTTACATGGAACATAAAATTAACAGCTATGCCTCTCTCCCACTTACTATAATGCCCACCTTCATGCCCTTGCTTTTACAAATATTTCTCTTTTTGGCTAGTTTCTTCATTTTGTTTCTTGAGATGAAGTCTCACCATATAGCCCTGGCTAGCCTGGAACTCTCTTTGTAGACCAAGTTGGCCATCTGTCTCTGCTTCTAAAATGCTACAATTAATGGTGTACACCAGTCACCAAACTTAAATATTTTGTGATTCATTATCTGCCCAATTCTACTAAGTCTGAGCTGCTATAATAGATAAGTCCCCATAATTACTTCTTAGACTACTAAGAAGCAGTTTCTTCTCAATAACCCAATTTATCAAGACAGTAGTTTTCACCCTGTGGGTTTTCACCACCAGAGCAGTTGCATGTCAGATATTTGCACTACAATTTATAACATGAAAGTTACAATTATCAAGTAGCAATGAAACAATTTTATGGTTGGGGGGGTCACCACGACATGAGGGACAGAATTTAAGGGTTGCAGCATTGGGAATGTTGAGCACCACTGCATTAAGAAGTCTCTCTGCTCAGTAAATTCATTTTGTGCTGCATTCAGAGTATCAAAAACATATCTGATCATGTCAGTCTTGACAGAGCACAGTTGTGGTATGAAGTTGCACGACAGAAGTCCAACCTTGACTCTTAGCAACATTCTCAACCCTTCCCTATTTATGTGGTGTCAGTCAACCTCAGACCCGTTCGCTGGTTCTGACCAACTCTTCGCTCCTCTGTTCTTGAAGGAATGATGCTCCTCTGGCACCTCAGAGCTGCACCTGCTCAGCCTCTAGTCTCTGAAACCTTTACAGATCTCAGCAAGCCAAAGAGTCAACTTCTCATGCAGATCTCAAAAGATCAGATGCTACATCTCTCCTCATTTGACTTATTTAGAAGGAAAAGAAACCAGAAATTCATGAGCTGTTAGAAACTAGAACATTTCTCTAGTTACTATGGTCACTAAATTAAACATTTATTTTAAAGTCCTCATTCAAAAAATTCCAAAGATAAATACAATTATATCTGTACATAATTGAGATAAAATAATATGAAACTTACTTTGCATAAATTACCATAACTTCTTCAAATATAATCACTTCTTAAAAAGGAGTTACTTTATAAAGCATAATACAAGCATTTTAAAATGTTTATCATACAGATGTTGGTTAAATACTATATGAATCTACAATCTTAAAAGGCTAGTTATATAATACTGAAGACAGTTCACTAGAGATGACTACTAGATTTTATATATAATTTACACCAAATTATAAGAGAAATTCATAACCTAGACCTGAATTATTGAGGCATTCTCAAAAAAAAAACATGACCCAAGACAGATATACAAGAATAGCCTGTTAGGAAGAAATAAGTAATTTTGCAACAATTTTCAATACAGAGGCAAGAGGAAAGGCAATAAGAGGTCAGAAGGAAAGATTTGGGTTTATCTTATAGAAACCACACTATGAAATATAGGAATGAAAAAGAGACAAAGCAAAAGAAACCAAGTAACTAATAAGTCTGTTTTTATTTTCTTTTTGGTCTCAAACATAGCATAAAACAGGCATGTCAACTGTGCATGAAGGTGCATACCTTTAATCCCAGCATGTGAGAGGCAGAGGCAGTCAGATATCTGTGAGTTCCAGGTCAGCCTGATCTAAAGAGTGACTTCTAGGCCAGCTAGGGCCTTCTGTGTACAGAGAAACCCTCTCCTGAAAAAATCAAAAAGAAGAAGGAGGAAAAGGAGGAGACGAAAGCAGGGATGTCATTGTACTTGATTCATATTTAACATGGTTGGTATAATGACAACTGCTTTATATTTAAAATATACATACTGGAGAGCATTAAACTTCTAAATGATTTGACAATGTGCTGATATTTAGAAATGATGCAAAAGGTCATATTTTATTACGGATAAAGGTTTTTCTGAACTAATGGTCACAGACACTAAACAACTTAGGCTAAAGTGTGCTTAAGCGATTTCTCAGACCTGGGACGTTAACTGCATAAGCAGACTCCTTACCAGGTTAGTCACATGAGAATACAATTAACTTCTCTCAACTGAAGGAAAACTAATTCAAATCATGTATGCAACTGAATAGTGTATGCAAAGTCAGGTTCCATATGTTTATATTATTTACATCATATTAATTTATTTTTAGGTAAATGTAACATGTAGCTTTAACAATATTTAAAAGGTACTATAACTTTGCAAAGAAATAATAAGGCAGGATTTTATTAAAGATAATTTCAATATTTAAATAGAACACAGTAGCACAAAATACCGAAGCAGAGAAAACTCTCAAACTTAGTTATTGTATGTGGTATATATATTTATTAAAAGTGAAAAAGCATTTACCCAAAGTGAGTGGAGCAAAGTAGAGAGCACCTCCACTGTCTGGGTAGTTCACTGCTGAAGCCTTACCTCCCCTCACACAGACAAAAGCTACTAGGGAAGACATATTACACACATTTGCTGCTTTCAATGGCTGGACAATTATAAAATAATTATCTCCTAAAATGTGAAAATGGGAACCTAGAGAACAGCTATACCATAACTCAAATAAATTTGTTTGATAAGGTTCATACATACCGTGGTAATAAGTAACATGCTACATACAATTCTTCCACTGAATAAAGCATACTTTTAAAAAAATGAATAATAGAGTTAATCATCCAATTCTTCTTTGGGCTAACGTCAGTCTGAGCCCCTTAACACAGTTTTAATTGCTTGGTCTTTTGGGCTTCACATGTCAATTAACTAGAATAACTCTGGCCAAAAATAAAATAAAATAAAATAAAATCGCAAATTGTTTCTTTCATTGACCCAAGCTGAATCGCCTACTGAAACTGGGGAAATAATTAGCAAATACTAAATCTGTGCTTAATTAGGAAAACACATTTCTACAAATTAGGAAATGTCCTCTAGATATCATTGTGTTCACAGATTCCATCAGAATACCACTGTATCTGAAAACAGATTAGTAGCAGGAAGGTGTTTCCATGAGAACCATTCCTCTGTACATCATCAAGTTATATGCTCATCACAATTAGTCATCATTTTCTATTCCCCACAACATAAGCTTTCTGCTGACCATTTAGCCATAAACAAAGATCTAAAACAACAGCGCCGACTCTATTCAATACCCTCATAACAATGACTTCAGCTTTCCTCACTGTTGCGTTAGAAATTAATTCTTTTATTACCACAATTGTAAAAGGCTCCAAAGGTATTCTTTAACCACTACTTATCTAAGTTTTATTATTTACTTAGGCAGGAAATACCTGAGACTTACTGTATTAGCACAAAACAAGTGAAAAAAATTGTAATACTTATACAAGTAATTCTATTTCTGCTGGAGTGGCATTGCAGGCAGGAAAGAGAAAGCCAATACATTTAAGAAAAAATAATAAATATGATTAGTATGTCATACAAATGAAATATTTCAGAAGGAAAAGCAGGAGGGCTCACAAAGCAATACAAGCAATACGGTTGAGACTGTAGAGGAGCTACCCCTAGACCAGCCAGTGGCTGACTCCCAAGCAGCGACAATCACTGAAAAACAAGAGCAAGAAATCTAGAGAGCTGAAGCAAACAGATGGTCAAACCTAAACCCAGTGTGGAGACTTGAGAGGTAAGTTACTCTCTTCTGCTTTTTGGGTCAGAACTTGTCCCTTGGAAAAGCATCTTTTCCAACTAGAACTAAGAAGGGTAATAGCAGGAAACGTAGAAAATATGCATCTAGGTAAAAGGTGACAAAGATTTATGTGTAGGATCTGCTGGAAAATCTTTCAAGAGTGTGGATTCAGTAAAAGCTTCATGAGTGTGAAGCTAAAATAAGAAGCCATTAGACTTAAAAGGAAGGCCTGGCCTTATTTTCCATTTGACATCTGTTCTTTATTAGGGAGGAACGCTGGATACATCTATGTGTGTATGTATGTATGTATATATGTATATATATATGCATTTTTAATTTTTCCATTATTTAACACACTCATGAACGCATCAAAGTAACAAGTGGATGCTATGTACAGCACACTGAATTGATTCTGCTGCCACTGGGGGCCGTGGAACCTTCTGGAAATAATTTACATCCCTACGACAGTTTCCTCACATGTGGAGGATCAAGTGTCAATGGCTGATGGTTTTCTGGACTTTTAAAAATTATTTTATTATTTGCTGACATGTTCAAATATTAAACATTTTGAACTATTTTAAAGACCACATATTCTGATCTGTTATGCCTATAAACTACATCCTAATGAAAATATACAATGTTTAATACCTTTGAAGGTTTAATTATGTTTTTACAACACTAGAATTCCACTTGGTACTTTACAGTCTTCTGCTAGAGTAAACTCACAACGTTTCCCATCTCGTATAACACCAGTAAAACTATGGAAACTGTCAGTGAACATGAGGTTGCCATGCCACATAGGTGATTCGCCCTGGCATATTGAAAAATAAAGCTTTAAATCATATACGTTTTATTATTTAAAGGATATTTTGTGGAAATACAGGCAAGTAAGTAACAATTCCTACTGAGCTTTTTGGAGATAATATCTGAACTGTGACAGTTTTACAAGACTATTTTTATATAACCTTGTCTAGAATATAATATTGGTAGTCCTGCCTCGTAATGTCTCTCTTCTCCACTGCCCAGGAAAAGTAAATAGCTCTTTGACTATGAGTTTCTAAGTACAGAAGGTGGCCTCCATTCACAGGCTTAGTCCCTTTAGTTCTTATGTCATTTAAATAGAAGCCAATGATTTTAATCATTTTAATATCAATTTAACTTTTTATGAATTTACTTTTGATAATTTCAAATGCCATTTTTCTAAATATAGGTCCATGATTACGGAAGTGGCGAGCACAGAATAAGAAAAGAGAAGCAGAGAAATGGGTGTGTTCCATGTTCATAGCTTTTATAAAGGACACTGCATAAGGAATTTTCAAGTAGTCCTCCAGCAAGAAACAGTCTGACAAATGAGGTCAAAGAGACATGGTCCCCAACTTTGACTGTCTGCATAGAATATTTCTTTTCCACAATGGTGTGACAGCAATCTGTATTTGGTTGAAACCAACACTGAATTTTGATCTTCTTGACTAGTGCTAGGATACACTCTCTGAGACTATACCACACAGCGAGTGCCTCTGCCCATTCAGCCACACATGAGGCTAGACCATGCAGTGAGTGCCTGTACCCAATCAGCCACACAGTCATGAGGGAAAAGAACCTACATACTCCACAATAGGAGCTGCTAAGCCACAGTGTTGTGCTGATTACAGATGTCAAATATCTTTTCGTCCTAAGATGGGCTTCTCCAAATGCATGGATGCTACTGCATACTGTGGATCATTAATATCACATGGTCTAAGAAGGCAGAAGGAAGGACCACAGTGTGGAGCCTTTATATCACATGATCTAAGAAGGCAGAAGGAAGGACCACAGTTAACTCAGAAAAAACCTTAGACTGTTTTTAGGCTACACTACATGGTATCAGATATTGCATTTGAGAAGAGAAAACAGCCAGTATAAAAAATAGTGACCTTTTTATTCACAAATGAGATAATAGCCAAGAGTAAAGGGAATATACCTTTACTCTCAGTTAGTTGAGCTCTAACAAAGAAGGAAGGAAGAGCCATAAAGCACCTCTATCTGGGCAATGTTCTCCCATTCCCCAACATCAGTAATGAAGGAGGAGATGTAATAGGAACTGGATAGATCATGGGCCAGGGAAGAGATGCAGGAGGAACCCAAGCTTTGAAAATGGAGACTGAGGTGTAACCCATGAGCCTGAAGCTAGATTCTTTACAGGAATCATGGAAAGAACACCCTAAGAAGAAATCATAGAAAACTGCCTGGGGAAATGACAACATAGGAATTAAGATATATATTGCTGAGCCTAGTAGTGGTTGTTTCAGAACTAAGTAATTACCAGAGGTGCCTGATCTGCAGCTATATGGACACCATACAAGTGAACAGTGACATAAGAAAACGTCTCTAACTAAACAAGTAAACAACCATGCCTGTGTGGTCATTTCAGCGCCTTGGGTTTAGAAACCCAAGCATGGGAAGAGTGATTATCCAGCACAAGCAGAACAATCATGGGTAGAAATTACCAAAAACCAAAATTTCCTGCTGACTTCTGGAGAAAATCCAAGGCAGGACTGACACCTACTGGATACCAAACAAAACCTCAACCCTATAGGTAATTTGTTTGAACTCACTGGGACATTGTATGTTCCAAATCTGGTTTATCAGTATGAATTAGAGACACAAACCACTACACCAATTTTAGAAAGAAAAGCTAATGGATTTTTTTCCTAAAAAAAAAAACACTAATAGAATGGTTTAAGGAAGAACAGACATATGGAACATCCTTAAAAGACCAGATTAACAAATAATGGGACTAGGAGGAGAAAACTGTCAGGGTAACAATATCAAGACTAATCAACAAAATCATAGCAGAACATTTCCAAATCTAGGAAGAGAGACGACTATTCATATTCAAAAAGTGTGGATAAGACTGACTGAAACAACTCTCCATGTTATAGTCCATAAAACACCTCTCCATACCATAGTCCATAAAGATACCTCTCCACACTACAGGCCATAGAGACACCTCTCCATACTACATCAGTCCATAGAAACACCTCTCCATACTACAGCAGTCCATAGAAACACCTCTCCATACCATAGCAGTCCATAGAAACACCTCTCCATACTACAACAGTCCATAGAGACACCTCTACATACTACAACAGTCCATAGAGACACCTCTACATACTATAGTCCATAGAGACACCTCTCCATACTATAGTCCATAGAGACCCCTCTCCATACTACAGGCCATAGAGACCCCTCTCCATACTACAGGCCATAGAGACCCCTCTTCATACAACAGGCCATAGAAACACCTCTCATACTACAGGCCATAGAGACCCCTCTCCATACTACAGCAGTCCATAGAAACACCTCTCCATACTACAGTCTATAGAGACACCTCTACATACTACAGTCCACAGAAACACCTCTCCATACTTCAGCAGTCCATAGAGACACCTCTACATACTACAGCCCATGGAAACACCTCTCCATACTATAGTCAATAGAAACACCTCTCCATATTACAGCAGTCCATAGAAACACCTCTCCATACTTCACCAGTCCATAGAGACACCTCTCCATACCACAATCCATAAGACACCTCTCCATACTACAGTCCATAGAGACACCTCTGCATATGACTGTCCATAGTAACACCTCTCCATACCATAGTCCATAAAACCTCTCCATACTACAGTCCAGAGGAAAACCTCTCCAGACTATAGTCTATATAGGTCCATAAACATGGAGAACAAGGCAAAATATGAAAATTTGCAAGATGGAGAGACAAAGTCAATATAGAATATAGCTCATCAGAATTACAGCATATTTCTCAACAGAAACTCTAAAAGGTTGAGTTTGTTTAGCATTCCTGGCTGTGAAAACACTAACTGCTAACCATGACTGCTATATATCACAAAACTATTGTTCATAATTGCCAAAGAAAAAGCCTTTCCAAGATGAACACAAAATAAAAGAATCCATCACTATTAAACCAGTCTGACCTAAGATTCTAGCAGAAATGCCATATACCTAAGAGAAAGACATATGTATAATTTGATGGGAAAAATAAACCACACTAGAATAGTTAGACATGCAAATCAGAAATAGAAAATAGTTAACATTACAAAACCAACAGGTGACAGTGAAATACAACTTTCAAGGACAACTCCAGTGCTAATGGTCTCAGTTTTCTAACATAAAGGCAGAAATGAGCAGATAGGTGTAAAAATAGGATCTACTTAGTTGTTGCCTAGAATAAATTAACCTGACTATCAAAGACAAACGCTGCCTTAGGAAAAAGGAAGCAAATGGTATCACAATACAAACAGATGTAAAGAGTGAGAAGGTGTCACTGTTTTAATGCCTGACAAAATGGCAATCTTAGAAAAGATAACAAAAGAGATTTTATAAGATTAAAGGGAAAATAAAGAAGGTACAACAATTCTAAATATATTAGCACCAAACACTGACATACACATTTCATGAAACAAACCCTTCTAGATATAAAGAAATCAACCCAGCACAAAAATGATGAGCAGATTCACAGCCCACTCCTGTGAACAGATAGATATTCCAACATGGAACATAAAAGCATCATGGTTAAATGGCATATAGATAATATGGACCTAAGTTATCAAGAAAGCATTCTGTGAAGATGCTGCAGAATATCCAATCTTCTCAGTAGCTCATGGAACTCTCTAAAATAGACTGTGTAATAGGAAACAATGAAAGTCTTAACAAACACAGGAAACTCAAAATAATTTCATGTATTCTCTACTTGATCACAATGAAAGAAAATTAGACATCAACAGCAAAAGAAATTTCAGAAAATTTGCACTCATGGAGTCTAAACAACATAGTACTGAGTGGTGAGTAGGCCATCAAAGAAATCAGGAAGGAAAATTTAAAATTCATCAAAGCAGATGACAATGAGGATACTACATATCAAAATGTGATGCATGCCATGCAAGAAGCTCTTAAAGTGCTAAAGGACTCATATCAAAAATAAGAGATAGAGTGTGAGATAGCTGACAAAATGGCAATGAAGAACAGATAAGAAGCCAAATATTAAGTCAGAATATGAAAGAAATAATGATTATGACATTAATTAATAAAGTGGAAATGAAAAAAATACAAATAATTAATGAACTATGGTCTTTGAAATGTTGAACAAAACCTTAGCCAAACTACCCAAAAGAGAGAAGATGCAAACTAGTAAAGTTAAAGATGGAAGCAGAAGCATGACACCAGATACCGATGAAATTCAGAAAACCAGTACACACTTAAAATCTAAAACACCATTCAACTGTAAAATCTAAAAGAACTGGGTGAATTTCTTTCCCATATAGCTTACCAAAATTAAACCAAGAGGATATAAACAATTTAAACATATCTATAACAAGCAATGGAACAGAAACTTCAAAAACATTCTCCAAACTATAAATGTGCAGACCCACATGCATTCAGAGCTGAATTCTACCAGATGTGTGAAAAACTAATACCACGCTCCTCTAACCACTTCATATGCTAGAAAGGGAAGCAACACAACTACAGGCTTTACAAACTCAATATTATAGATATCAAAACCAGATAAAGACACAGGAATGAAAATAAAATTGCATACCAATTTTTCTGATGAACACAGGTACAAAATTCTCAATAAAAGAATTGCAAATCAAATTGAAGAACACATCAAAAAGATGTGTTCTTCACTCTGAAATTTGTTTCAATCCAGGGGTGTAAAAACAGCTCAATATATAAAAATAAATCAAAGTACATCAAATAAACTAACTTAAAGACAAAAATCACATGAGCATGGTTTTGAAAAAGTCCAACATTCTTTCATTTTAAAAGTTCTTAAGAAATGAGGAACAGAAGGAATGCACCTCAGCATAATAAAATTCTACAAAGCTACATATAAAACTTACAGCCAACATTATGCCAAATGGGAAAAACTCAATGCATTTTCCACTATAAAATTCAGAACCAGACAAGAATGTTCACTTTCCATAACTCTTATTCAAAAGAATTCTCAAGGTTTTAGGCAAAAAAATCAAGAATAAAAGGAAATAAAAGGAATATAAATAAGAAAGGATATATAGAAAAGAATATAAATAACATGGCATGATCTTAGACATAGGATGTCATAAAAATTCTAGTAGGTAATTCTTAGAACTAATAAACACCATCAGCAAGTAGCAGGATACATCAAGAGCATACAAAATCTGGTAGTTTTCTTGTATGCTGAGAAAGAAATCAGGAAAAGTAATTCTAATCATAAGAGCTTCCAAAATAATACCTTGGAATAAACCTAATTAAGGAAGTAAAAGACCTCCACAATGAAAAATTTAAAAATTAAAACATGGAAGAAAAAAACTGAAGATACTAAAAGATTTGGAAAGATTTCCCATGTTCATGGATTGGCAGAATTAAGATGGTAAACATTACTGCAAACATTCTACAAAACTGCAGTGATGGTGACTGTTGTAGGAGGTTGCTTGTTTGTTCCTGGCTGCTCAACCCCAAAATAACCACACAGAAGCTGTATTATTTGAAACTCTGCTTGGACCATCAGATCTAGATTCTTGCTCTTACATCTTAATTTAACCCATTTCTATTAATCTGTATATCACCGGCAAGGTTCCAGCTCATCTGTCCCCAGCAGCAGTGATATAGCATGTCCTGACTCTTTCTTTCTTACAGCATTCAGTTTACTTTTCCCCCACCGAGCTCTACTCTGCCAAGCCGAAAGCAGCTTATTTATTAACCAATAAAAGCAACACACATATAAAAGGATTTCCCACATCAGGTGGCATTATTTACAAAACTAGAAAGGGGTTCTGAATTTCATAAGGAAACATGAAAGGTTGAGTAAAATAAGCAATCCTCAACAGAAAGAACAAAGCTGGAGATATTACCACCCCTGTTTTCAAGACATATTACAGTCATAGTAGCAAATGCAGCATACACTTGGACAAGCAGACGCATAGATCATGAAGGAGAATGGAGAACCTAAAAGTCAACCCACACAGTCCCAGCCAGAGACATCTAATTTTTGACAAGGACATCAAAACAATCATCAGAAAAGGGTTTTTGAATACTTGTATGTGCATACATACAAAAATGAGGTTAGATTCCTAACTCTCACCCTGAAGAAAACCAAACTCCAACTCCATCAAAGATCTTAATGTGAGACCTGAAATGCCAAAGCTGTTGGAGGAAAAAGCTGAGGGAATGCTTGGAAATATAGGCTTGGCAAAAGCTTTCTCAGAAATATTCCTCCAATGGATTAGATCAGTCTCAAAGGCAAAGATGCTTCCTCTCCTCTTTGGATCCTAGATTTTACACAGATACATGGAATCACATATGTAGTTTGGAAAGGAGAGCTGAAACACAATTGCCTATGAAACAAAGGGAACTAAAGGGAATAGGGAGAAAGAAAGGGTCGGAGCGGGAGAGCACTGAGAGCACATTATGACGTCATATTAAAATATCTAACACAGTATGAGACACAATGCATACACACCAACACAAGAAACAGGAATAACACCTCAGACAGAAACCAAACATATCCCTACAATGTTTTTGAGAGAGAAAGCACCGTATTTTAGACTTTTCTTGCTGAATATAATAAACTATCTAAATTGTGAATCCTTTTATATGGAACAATCTAAAATAGAGTACTTTTCTTCCAAATAGGGAGCAGTCTCCCAGTGGGAGTCATGTTTATTATCTGATAATGTGTTTCCAAAGGTCATAACTAAAAAAGTGTATAGAACAACAAATGTCACCCAAACAACACACAAATTGATTAAAATATAGCACTATGAATAATTCTACTAAGCAATCCTTTTTCTACTAATACAAACATCTGTTTTAAATAATCAGCCAATATTACCAACAATCTCTAGCTCATTGTAGAAATATGTAGTTAAATCTGCCACAACAAAGATTTTAGGTTGATCAAAGTAGTGCTAGCTTCCGGTATAGAGGGGAATGCAGGAGACCCTTGATCCCATCACTGGCTGGAAAACAGTTCATATTTGATACTGGCTGCATGAGGGAGATTATAATTGCTTTAATGATATGATACATGTAGAGGGACCACACAGAAGAGCTGGCCACTATCCCAAGAATAGCTGTGCAACACAATGTGAACTCCATGGAGAAAGAAGAAAAAAATTAAACTCGAAGTTGGGTAGGAAGGAATTGGAAGTTGAGAGGGTAGTAATAGGGGGAATTGAGAGGGTGAGTATGTTCAAAATATATATGAAAATTTCTAAGAATTAGTAAAAATATAAAAAATACTAGTGCAGGTTCATTCCATAAATGATAGTAAATGTTATCAACACAAGAATTTGTTAAAGTAAGCTGATATAAAAACTATTAAAAGGAAAATAAGAATGATGAAAAATAGAAGATCTGCAAAAATATTTTAAAGTTGGAGGGAAAATAAATGACTTCTAGAAAATTAAACTTACCCAAATGTTTTAGAAAAAAAATGATCACTTGCAATGAAGTTTGTCATAATAACCACATGATAACATTAAAAGATTATGAAAAAAACCTAACTCTTTAAAAAAAATTAGTTCAACAAGTTTCTCAGTTTTTTTTCCAAAATACTTTATTTTTTCCTTGTCTTTTTTGTGGAAATTTTGTACCTTACTTTTCTGAGTCTTAAAGTAGAAACTACTTACCCATGCCAGTTTATCCTAAATAATAAGTCTCCAACATTAAAGATGTCCCAATGCCATTGTGTTTTAAATAAGAAATTATATAAAAAAGACTTCAGCAAAATCTAAAATAAATCCAATCCACTATACCAAGACTCAGGAGCACATGCTATGTTCCTTTTGGTGTGTGATTTCCTAAATACGGTCAACTAAAATGTCAATGAAAACCAAGGAATTCCAAAGGACCTTTTGAGTCTACTTATATGAGAAAACCTGAGTGTAATCATTGGTAATCCCAATACCACCATTTAACACTTAAAAACAACCCAGGGCCAACGAGATGGCTTTGTATATAAAGGCACCAAGCATGAGTACAGGAGTTCAATCCAGAACCCACACGTTAGAGGAGATAATCAACTTTCGGGAGTCACCTTCTGACCTACATACACATGTGCATGCATGCTCATCCACATGCACACACATACACACACAAATGCACACTTAAGTATATTATTTAAGTAAACAAACTAAATTTTAAGAATTTAGTTTAACTTTTAAACTAATGCTTGGGTCAAATGCCTCAGCTTAGTTGGCCTTCAGTCTCCATTTCCTGTAAGTATTTGACTCAACAGAATGGAAAATGAAGACAGTGCAGATTATAATCTTCTGAATTGACAGATGTCATAAGTTAAAATCTTCACAAATGTCCAAAAGAGAGTAAAGTAATCATAATTTTCCTTGGTTTTTAGATAACTCTTCTAGGGGAGAGTCAAATTAGGAGTTGCTAGCCACTGTGCAACTCATTGAAAACTAAACTTTCCTGTAAGCATTTACAGTTTGGACAGAACAGGTGGAATAGTTGCATGATTACAGTCCTTGGAGCTGAGGAGTTCAAGGTCATTTCTAACAACACAGTGACTGAGAGGCAAGCCTGGGTGATATAAAGTCATGTATCAATAAAACTTACATTTTATATCTATTGAACCATACTAGTTCAACAGAAAATACATAATTATCATATAAAATTTTAGAATATATTTGTGATGGATAAAGAATACTATGTAAAGAATAACCAGGTGTCTTTTTGTCTAGTCTTAGAATTTGTAGTCATTTTACTATAACCTCATCAAAAATTAAAACAAAACCATATTTTGTATTGATTCCTCAGCAAAGTTAATTTAGAAGAAGCAAATGGACAGAATGGCCTCTGAGACCTCTAAATATACACAGTTAAAAAAATGCTATAAATATAACATATAAATACATGTGCATATAACAAATATAAATGTAATTCATGTTTGTAATATAAACTCCCATACTGCATGCATGCATATGTATACATACATGCATTTCCTTCAGTGTTTAGTAAATAAGCTATCTAGACTTAAAGCCATTTTATTGAATTTTACAATTATAGTATTTCCATACTTCTACTCACATGGAGAATAATCAGGTAAATTTTCATTCACTGAGCAATGACCTTGAGTGCCTTTGTCCTAATGTGACTGATATGGCTTTAATAACTGTTAAACTAGAAATGATGTAATAGAGCTGAGATGCTGAATTTAGAAAGGGAAGCAATCTACTGGAAGGACCCAGGAGAAACATGGAAAACATGACCAGAGCCTGGAAACCAGGTCAGAGTGATGGAAGTAAACTTTGAATCATTCTATCCAGACTGGAAAGATAAGAAGTAGCAGAGAAGTAGCAGGGCTATGCCACCATTGCAGGCTTGCCAAAGATTCCACGCTGAACTGAAAGTTACTTTCTGCTGTGGGGCAATGGTCTTGTACCCTATAAAGATTTGTTACTTTTATTGGTTTAAAAAAATGCTGATTGGCCAGTAGCCATGCAGGAAGTATAGGCAGGTCTACCAGAACAATAGAATTCTGGGAAGAGGAAAGGCTCAGTCTACAGTTGTTACCCAGACACAGACAAAGCAGGAAGAGAATGCCTCTATGATAAAAGGTACTAGTCATGTTGTTAACATAGACAAGAATTATGGATTAATTTAAGATGTAAGAGTTAGTTAATAAGAAAACCTGAGCTACTAGGCCAACCAGTTTATAATTAATGAAAACCTCTCTTTGTTTCTTTGGGACTGAACAGCTGCAGGACCAGATAGGACCAAAAATTCTGTCAACAACTTTCTACCTTCATTCATGCTAATCTGTACAATGTAGGAGTTACTATCTTCAATTTTACACTCAGGAAAATCAACCTTCCAAGTTAACTATCTTGAGACAGGAACCAGGGAAAGGTCTCTTCTCACTAAATTGCATGGCCCGTTTAGCATCTCACCTGTGAACATCAAATGAAGATCTTTATGCCAACAATTCTTTAAAGAGGAAGAGAGGGCTCAACCCAGGATGTGAAATATGTCCTTCATTTCTCAAAGTCTTGGAGCCTTCCAGCATTGAATTGATTCTGAAAATGCTCAGTGATACTCTTTATTACTCTGGAAATCACTCGTAATGGGTTTCTATCCAAGCTGAACCCCTAGAACCTATCTTCAGAACACATAATCAAATATATTTAGGAGCCAGTGAATGAACTAATCCTACTCATCCCAATTTGCTCTTACTTTAATTGTTCATGTTGAAGTTATGTTTAATACAAAGCATTATCTTTATTTTGTATTAATTATCTTACCTATAACAAAAATTAAGTTCCTATAGTATAGAATATTCTTGAGCTTCAGGAACAGGCAGTGACTGAGAAATTTTGAGAATGTTTTGAAGTCCTCCCACAGAGGGGAAAAAAAAAACTCTGCAGACTTCAGGCTGTGCTTCTCAGCCCGTTAGGCCAATATGGATTCTAATCTTCTCCTCACTGACTTTGCTCTCTGTTATCTTTCTCTGATACAGAGTGTGGCAAGCTAAACAAGTGAATTCTTCCATCAACATATTCTTTTACTCATTTACAAATGTGTGTGTATATATGTTGCAAAATATAAACAAACACACATGTATATACACATGTATATACATGTATATATATATATATATATGTGTGTGTGTGTGTGTGTGTGTATGCATGTGAATGTGTGTGTGTTATGTGTATCTCCAAAAATGTTTAGACCATTCTTATAGGTGTTTTCTCTTCAATCACTCACTCATTCTACTTAGTCTTTCCACAGCACAGAGAAGCCCAAAGGACTTTCTTTAGTGTTATTTCTTCCTTGCATTCTTTAAGCCTTTGGATTTCCTCTGCCATGCCCTCTGTTTTGTTGACATAACACCCTGAATAAAGCTCTCGTAGACATTAACTTAACAACCAGTCAGCTTGGCCATGTATTTTGTTATGCTGGTGAGGATAAACAAATGTTCACTAGAAGAATCAACTAGTTTCCCATGTCATTAAGGCACATGATCGTAACTACAAAGGCAGAAGTCAGCAGAAACATCAGCCTAAGAACCTTGGAGTTTCTTCTGCATGTTGACGTACACACTCATGGAAAAAATTTAGCAGAGGTTCAATGAGAAAGAGAGAGAGAGAAAACAAACAAAAAAAATGTTTACTCACCAAAACAACAACCACAGGGTACAAAAGAGGAAGGTCGCTCTCCTCAAGGGTACTCAAGAACTTCTGGGTCTCTTGAAAATCAGAGGACACAACCTTGAAGATAACAAAATAAAAGAAAGTGAAAGGAAGTTCTTAGAGAATGGAAGTTGACTCACAAGGAGATGAACTTTACATCATATCCAACGTACTTATCAGAATTAACCACTAAGCCACTTTAAAGGACAACTATTGCTTATGCATGCAAACATTTGAGTTATTTTCTGGATTGAACTTATGTCATAATATCTGCTTTACATGTGGAAACATTAAAAATACTGTATAGAAGCAATACTTGCAGAAAAGTATGCTTCAGAAAAGAATGTTTCCCTATTTGAAATGGAAAGATGGACACTTTTAAAGCACAGAGTGAATAGCACACTAATCCATCAAAATCCTCTGTTGGATTGACATGTAAGGGTCAAGAAGGTCTATTGTCTCTGACATTGTCTTCTCAGGTCTCAAATGCTTCCAACTGTTTGTGTTTAGTACTTACATTCACACAGATGAAGCTGTAGCACTGGTCTGTGAGGAAGTTCTGAACGTTACCTCCTGTGTGATCCAGAAATGTGGATGTGACATTAACACACTAGGAGAAAACACATCAGAAGATATTAACAATCTGGACAGAGAGACAGACCAACATGAATGTAAGTGACCTTATGACAAAGCCATAGACTGATCTGAACTCATGGATCCTTGCAGATTCTATAGGAATAGGTCCAGGCTGACCTCTATCAGACCACCACAAGAAAGGTATTTCAATGAACTGTGAACTATGTATATTATCTTAAAAAACAAAAATATAAGAAACTGTTTTAACTAGGAAAAATAGTGGGGACCAAGAAAACACTATGGCACAGGCAAGGAGCCCGGTGTATGTTTTATGAAGAACTGAGTACAGTGGATGTTCAAGGATCAGAACAGAAGGACTGCATGGACAGTGTGGTGGACTTACAGAGGCTTGTAAAATACTGTAGTTTAAACAGTAGAGTTTACTCCACCTGGGATGACTAAAAGCAGGAAAAACAATAAGAAATTACTACAATGATGTATATTAAAGAGAAATAAGAAGTAAACTTTGGTAGTAATAACCAAAAGCAAAAACTGCCAAAAACCATCTTCTAAGAGGTAGCTTCTCTGGGAGTGATGTCACAGACCTCTGATCCCAGCACTCAGGCCACAGAGGCTGGTGAGTCTCTGTGAGCTCCATGCCAAACTTGTCTTCATAGTGAATCTCTATGACAAGCAGTGACCTTAGATTAGACTAGGAGGGACAGGACCTCATCAAGACTCTGCTATAAATATTTCCTATGTCTTGGTTTTTATCTTACTTCAAGTTTTTCTTTAATTATAAACAAGAATGTAAGAATTATTATATAGGATTCTATTATAAAATATAGCTGTAATAATGTTCCAGGAATTCACATCCCATAGTTCACACCTACATGGCATCTATCACCCTTTACAATATGTATTTCTGAAATGCAATGCTGTTGCTGACACATGAATTGTAGCCCCAAAGTCCATATCCTGTTATCAACTACTGAATGATGGGGGGGGGGTCCAAGAACTAGTTCTAAAACAGATATTAGTTCACTGGTAACTCTTAAGATTTTATTTCCATTTAAAATTTGTGCTGAGCCCAAATTTCAAATAGAACACTGATTTAAAAACAAAAACAAAAACAAATCTTTCCTGGCCCACAATGTAGCTCTATAGTGGTAGGTTTTGAATTGTTTTGAAAATATATTTGTTTAGCTATTTGATAAATTTAAAACTCCAACTAACTACAGCACCATTCACCGGATAAAATACATATATGCAAAGAGTATTTCATAAAGGCTATTAAATATAAGTGCTATGTATATGAACATATAGACTAACCAAACTTGGTTTTCTCCTGAAAACCAAGAGTCTTAACAACTATTTCCAGTTAAGAGCAATTATTTTTGGTCCTACATCTTCCTTTTCAACTGGAAATAATTTCTTTCATGCTTGCATAAAGAAACTTGACTTATCCTAAAAATGGCACGGGTATCTCTGATATCCTTCGTATACAAGGAGCATGTAAGCTGACATGACCAGGCTGTATCTGAGCAATGCTGTGATGTCACTGAAGACTGTCATTCTCAACATCTCTACTCTCCAGCACAGCAAAGGGAACAGTCTGTGGCTAGAAAAACTTTCTTTCTCTAAGTATTTTGGCTCGAAAACCTTTAATTACTTAAAACAAATTTCCAAGACATACAGAAAATTAAGGAAGTTTAACAAAAATTAAAGGTTTTCCTTATCGCATAAAGACCATTCTGTAAAGATTTCCAATGAACTAAATGTGTGCATCTGCATAGTAGAAGTACTGTGTAAAGCATGGATACTTGAGAGGAAGATGAAGTGTCAGAGAGTTTCCCTCCAAGGAGAGTTAGGGCTCACCAAAATCTGGAAGGCTTTACCTCCAGTCTCCTGAGTCAGAGATTCTAAAGTGTTTCTGAGAAGTCAACCCACTGTTTTCAGAACATGCTGCTTGAGTCATCTGAACATCAGAACCTGCCAATACCCCATCCCTCCCATTCACCCTGCAGGCCTAGGCTGGGTGTAAGCGAGGGAGTGCCAGAGACAGGTACTTCCCTTCCAGTCTGAGGAAATGTTAATCATTATAATTGCCTTGTATTCCTTGTTTGGCCACTTAGCCTGGAGTCCTCCCTATGGAATCCCGGCATCTGAATTGGTTTTTAAGCTACTCTTTAAGAGCCTGGAGTCTGGAGCTCAGCTCCCTAGCTTTCAGTCTACCTCTGGAACCTTCTTTCCATGCTTATTTTGTAAGAACTTACCTGTGTCCTGTGGCCCAATTGATTAATTGGTAAAATAAATATCTGATAGAATTCATAGGATCAGCTAATAAGTGAGAAATAAGAACTGCTGCTTTTAATCTAAATGTCTTTCTCAAAATCCAAGAAACAATGCACCTGGTAGGAAATCAATTCCAGTATAGTGAGATTATAAATGTACCAGATCGCCACGATGATGTCTGCTATTCTGTATAAACTAAAGCCCCCATCCATGAATGCTGAGCTGCTGGGTGATGCCAGCACTCCTTAGCAAGACCCAGACCCTTGCCAGTTGACCACACCCAAAGATTTACCATTCGCTAACAGCAATCATCTGCATAGTTTAAATACTACTTAAAGGATGAAGAAAAGGGAAGAAGATGAATGGATGCTGAAATCATAGTACATTCCTACACATAAGCAAGTGTTGCCCCATTCAGATACCTTATTATGGATAAAGTAGCTGAAGAAAAGGTAGCCGATTTATGATGACACAGCCATGAAGGGGTTAACGTGCTGATTCTGGTGCACATAACACAAATCCACTGCTCCTCAGTACACCACCAGTCCTCTTAATTTGCTGATGTCACCGGACCAGTTTTTAGAGGAGTGGGAATATGGGTATTGAAACCAGTTAGAAAGAAGCACTTGATATTGATGAAGTCAACTGATTACTATCTAAACTGCAGGGGTTCATGTCACCCCTTAACTCTTCTCAACTTACGCGGTCTTAGATTTGGGAAAGAAATGTACTTAATAGGTCTCTCCTCATTCATATCTTTAGATTTGACTTTGGATAAGAATCAGGTGCTTTTGAAGAGCTGCAATTTACATATGCCAAGCAACCGCAGAGGAATTACAAGAGAAATGCTTCTTGAGAACTGCCATCCATTGCGAATTCCTTCCTCTAGGTTAGGAGCACTTTGAATGCCAACTATTATTGTTTTGATGAGAAACTACCAAAGACTGTAGAATGGGGGTGAAAAGGGAACTAATCCTAACAAACATGAGAATGGGGTGAAAAGAGAACTAATCCTAACAAACATGAGTTCCTCTAACAAGGAATTCAAGGTCCCATTTTATTAGATATAGACATAACTATTTACAAAACTGTAAAGTGTCCAAAAAAATGTAATGCTAGTGATCCGTTGTAGGAGGCTGTTCATTTGTTCCCAGCTGCAGGGAACCTTAACAGTCACACAGAAACTGTATTAATTACAACACTATTTGGCCTAATAGCTCTAGCTTCTTATTGACTAGCTCTTACACCTCAATTTAACCCATTTTTATTAATCTGTGTATCGCCACATGGCTGTGGCTTACTCTCAAGGTTCCAGCAACTACATGGTGTCTCCTCGACTCAACCTTCTATCTCCCAGCATTCTGTATGGTTTTCTCCTCCTAGCTCTACTCTGCCCTATCACAGGCCAAGGCAGTTTCTTTAGTCATTATCCAATAAAAGCAACACATATATAGAAGGACTTCCCACACAGTGTTCCATACAAAGCTAAAGGAACCTGTGT
Source organism: Dicrostonyx torquatus (assembly GCA_028555095.1). NCBI lineage: Eukaryota > Metazoa > Chordata > Mammalia > Rodentia > Cricetidae > Dicrostonyx > Dicrostonyx torquatus. Next base: position 9,096,615 of record JAQHUG010000014.1, on the reverse strand, counting down.
CTTGTCCTGAGTTTGTACTACGGAACATTACACTGAGTTGTGGTTAGCAGGCAGTGAGTAAGTAAAATGGACAATCATGCCCATTAACTCATAAGTCATGTTTGGCATGCATAATGTGCATATATTTACAGATAAAATGATAAAAGATAACATGTTACAAGGTCTACACAGTAATGTTATCTGTTGAGATTTAATGATGCAAGTTAAGAATTTAGAAGTCAACATAAACAAATCCTCTCTGTCTTAACTAAAAGCACAAAGTCATAAAGAGTAGGCAAACTTAACCTCAAATGTATTGGCATTAGGTTTGCTTATTTGACCAGGCAACCTTCAGTGAGGGCTACACCGAACAGTGAGTCAACGCCAGCAACTGAGAAGCTTCTGCCTTCGAGAAGCTCATATCAAATGCAGAAGATGGTTAGACCTGCAATTCCGAAACCTAAATGAGCATCAGAATCTCTCAGAACCTTATACAAAATGCAGATGATTCCTTTCTCTGCATATAGGAATCAGCATTTATGAAACACTTCCAATTAGTATCAATATTACCAGGCCCTACACCATAGGCTGATACCTTAAAAGCATAGAAAAGCATGGGTAGACACCTTAAAAGCATAGAAATCTAAGTGGGCTCCCTTCTCTCAAGTGCATACAGTCAGTGAGGTGCACCCACAGAGAAGCCAAAGACCACATTATCTCCAACAAAACCATAACTACTGCTTTTCTTACCGTTTGAAATGCATCACCCATCTCTTTATTAGATCTACAAGCTTAGCGAATGTGAACGACAAAAGCAAACACCTTTATAATCCCAACTAATTTCCCTTCAAAATGCCAAGTTTACAGAACCTAATTTTACTTGTATGTTCAAGGTTTAATTTTTCTAAGGAATGGAAATAGCCCAGATGCATATATAAGCGCCATTTTAAACTTTTTACACAAGCATGCACTAAGATATATATATGTATATATATACATATATATATATATACAAATAATTCAAGTTCTAAACAAAATATCACAGACTTGAAATTACTATTCAAAGGCAACCA
>JAQHUG010000014.1:9069876-9095145 GCA_028555095.1 Dicrostonyx torquatus | reverse complement strand
ATGTCATTATAGTTCTTGTGCACAATCAGAATGATGTCATTATAGTTCTTGTGCACAAACAGGAAAATGCCATTATAGTTCTTATCCACAAGCTACTTTTACTTGATTGTATGTTCCTCTTGGTTGAGAAGTGGATTTGTTTATATAAAAATTCCCCATGTCATACAACTTCCCATTATAAAATATGGATTGGCATCCAGCTAAATAGGTAGTATTTAGTGTATAGGCTCAAACTAGTTACAAACATTAAAGATAGATTACATTTGCAAAAAAATAAATAAAAACATGAAAACAGAGGCATATGCCACAAATATTTAACTATGAATATTACGGAAGGTTATATGTATTATGCACAGGTGAATGTGTGCTCAGGTGTGCATGTGCATGTATGTGCACAGACGTGAGTGCCAGAGGATGATCTCAGGTATAATTCCTTAGGTATTCTTCAATTTTAAAAGACAATGTCTCTTATTCACAAGACTTACTAAGCAGCTTAGGCTGATGGTCAGCAAATCCCAGGGATGGTCCTGTCCCTGCCTCCCAGGTACTGAGACAGCAAGCACACATCACCACACTAAGTTTATTTACATGGGTTCTGGGGAACCAGATCAACCCTAGTGCTTGCAAAGTAAGCACCTTTTACTGAATGATTTGTCTCCCCAGCCCTTGGGCTATTTTTAAAGCAGGACTTTCTTGACAGTAAAGAATGCAGGCTCAAGGCTCAATGGAGTATATGACAGAATATCCTAAAGATTTCACATGAATATGAGCCCATGTCCTCATCCCACTGCTGGCTCATTGTCCAGAGCTCATTCTCCACCTCAGCCTCTCTTGTACTCACAGAAGGCTGATCACCAGCAATCACATCACTGTCAGTGACTCACTTCTTGGGAACAGTCTTTTCTCCGGCTATGAAATCAGTTAGTGTTTTCAATTCTGCCCATGATTGGCAGATGCCCAGTGGCTACCTGTTTATCTACAGAAATGTATCTATCTGGCTGGCTGATGTCCCGGAAAAGAGATATTGCAAAAGTTTGCTTCAACATAGTTCTGTCATCATTAACCACAATGATTTAATGTGACTCCCACCATGCACACAAAACCGTGTGAGGGACCCATGAGAAGTGAAGGCAATGTGCATAATCACAATACAAGCAGAAGATGCAGAAAGACACCACAGTGAGTCAGTGCAGAGGTCTCAGGACTAGAAAACTGAAGCCTGGGGACAGTGAGAAGATAGCAAGCTCTAAAATATAAAATCAGCAAGCTCGCTGGCACAAAGAAAAAGCAAGAACTGTGCAATTTCACGGCACAAATAAGAAAGCATACTGGAACATGAAAACAATATGTTTTTGAGAGAGATGTTCAGTGTAGATTATAGGGAGCCTTAAATGCCAGCCACAGCTTGGGGACTTTGACTTACAAGTGACTAATATAAAGAGTGTCAATGTAACAAAGGAAAAGCCCATGGGCAAGGTCTAGATGTGGGACTCAGAAACAAGTTTTCAGGTAACAAAATGTCATGGACAATTTATTCATGAGCTCAAAGCGGTACTTTGTTTTATTTATTGTAGAACCACCATACACTGGGATCAAAATCTAGCTAGAGCCACTGGAACAATGGGATAACCCATCATCTGCATGTTCAAGTAGAAATATACCACACTCATGCAGCTGAAATACATGTCCTAACTCAATTATTAGATGAAGCATTAATAAATATAAATGAGATTTAAAAAAAAGTCATGTGCCTTCTAACTGGATTGCAATAAATCAAGAAAGTAAAATTATAGTAAAGACTAAAACTGTAACTTGATGTAAAAAGCATAACTTCTCAAGTATGTGTCTATTCATTAAAATCAACTAAAGCCAGGCATGGTTACTCATAGGGTAATCCTGCAATTCAGAGGCTAAGGCTCTTTGATGGCAAGTTTGAGAAATGTGTGGGCTATGTAATAGATTGACTGAGGTCCAGGCCATGTTGTAGGTCAACATGGAAAGGAAAGGGTTGGCTGAGATGGCTCCGTGGATAATAAAGCATAAAAACCTTATTTCAGATCCCTAGCACACACACATACAGGACCGCTGAGGTGGTGACTACATGTAATCCCATAACCAAGGAAGCAGAAATAAGGGAATCCTCAAAGTTTGCCGGCTAGCCACTCCAGTTGAATCAGTGAGCTCCAAGTTCAATGAGGGACACTCCATCTAAAACTACAGTGCGAGATTGAGGAAGACTTGCAACATCAATTTCTGGCCTTTATCTACATGAGACTATATTCATATCTGTACATACAGAGAAGCACATATGTAAAAGGAAGGTTGGAGGAGGGGTGGGAATCAAAAGGTATACTGGGGACTGGTGGGAATGGGAACAGGAAGGACCAGGTAGGAGCCAGGGATGGAAGAAGAAAGTACAGGGAAAGACAACTGGAATTGGGAGGCATTTTAGGGCCGAAGTGGAAGCCTAATGCAATGGATGGAAATTCCTTAGACTCTATAAGGGTGACCCTAGCAAAGAGTCCTAGTAATGGGGGACACGGAACATGGACTGGTGTACTTCTGAGTTAAATCCTCTGTATACATGTTATGGTCACATAACTTGGGGTTCTTATGGGACTAAAAACAGTGGGAGCAGCAGGTATCTGTCTCTGACTCTTTTGCTTTCTCTTGGAACCCGTTTCCTCCTACTGGGTTGCCTTGTCCTGCCATGCTAAGAGAGTATACGCCCTGTCTTATTGTCATTCTTTATTCCATGTGTAGTAGACATATCTGCTATTTTCTGTAGGGAAACAGAGGAAGAGTAGATTTGTGAGAGAAGGGAGGTGACAGGGGAGGGACTGGGAAGAAGGAAGGGAGGGGAAACTGGTCAGGATGCAATATATGACAGAAGATTAGATAGACAGACAGACAGATAGAAAAATAGAAGATAGATAGATAGATAGATAGATAGATAGATAGATAGATAGATAGATAGATAAAAAGGTTAACAATTAACTACACCAAAGAGCTGGTTTTGTTGGGGAGGGGTTGCTTTGATTCTGCAGTGTGGGTACTGAATTCCAGGCCTGATGTATACTAAGCAAGCAAGGGGGCACTGTGTCATGACATTACTCTAAGAGAACAAATTCTGTAATGTCCAGAATGGACTTTCCTACAAGGACTACATCCTGTATGTATAAAACCAATGTATTGAGTGAATAGACCTGATTTCCTCAAAGTACAACATTGACTGGTAACTCAGGCTGGTCTACTGCTCTATTGTTCTGGATATTCACCATTACATTGGTTAGCACATATAAACATTGACATCTTTTCTATGCAGGCAAAGGTACACAAGACAATTTTATAAATAATCTTCCTAAAAGAGCAAGGGGAAAACATGGGGGAGCTTGGAGGGGGAATAAAGGGGAGGGAATAATTTGCAATTTATTATAATCTCAAAAATTATTCAAAAAGAATATAAAATTTATCACATAAAGTAATACAATCTGGAAAAAGGTAAAGGTGTTTTTAAAATGGAGAAATATAATAAGTGACACTTAGAGATTACCCTAGTTCTCTCGTTAGTAATGTTCTAAAACCATGACAACCAATTATAGCAATAAACAAATTTCATTGAATATGGTTCAAATGCAATTGATAGCAGAATGAGATAAAGTCTACTACATTTGGACTTTCTTCCCCTCTAGTCTTACCAGAAAACCTGGCTAATGTCCAAATAAACTTCATGTATCCAGCAGAATGGTCTGAGGGCAGCTTCTAGTCTGGTACACATTATACATACATGCACACATATACACTCACATGTATGCACACAACCCATGTTCCGTCTGAAATGTCCTTGCCTCTGTTCAGACTGGACCCTAGAGAACAGGTAGTTTTGGAGTGTCTTTCACTATTAACTGAGTTCAACATCTGTGGTGGTTTGAAAGAAAATGGCTCCCATAGGGAATGGCACTATTAGGAGATGTGACCTTGCTGGAAGAAGTATATCACTATGGGGGTGGGCTTTGAGGTCTCCTATGCTAATGCTATGCCCACTGTAAGACACAGTTCACTTTTTGTTGCCTGCAGGTCAAGATATAGAACTCTCAGCTACCTCTCCAGCACCATGTCTGCCTGAATCCTGCCTTGCTTTCCACCATGTTGACAATGGACTAAACCTCTGAAACTGTAAGCCAGACCCAATTAAATGTTTTCCTTTGTCAGGTCATGGTGTCTCTTCACAGCAATAGACACTATCCAAAAACAAATGTCTATTATCTTCAGATCAAAATGTTTCTGAGCATAACAAAATAGCCACAAAGTAACTTTATTTTTGTAAAATGGGTCTGAAATTGTTCTGCTCCATTTCTGCCTTTCTCCAGGCTTCTTTTGTTAATTTTGATCTTTTGTTTGCGTGGTGTCATATACTAACTTTTACACTGTTACAAAAAGTACAGATCTACACATTGTAACAAAGGGCAGAGTTCTACTGCTAACAAAATGCCCAGCTCTGCACACTGTAACAAAAGGCACAGATCTGCACACTAGACTCAGCCTGCCATCAGGAAAAAATAAATTAGGCATTAGAGAACCACTCCAACAAAACCTGCCTCATACTCAGAAAACAAATGATTTTCAGTTAAACATATCTTGTCATTTGTGGTTATAGAAAACAATAATTAAATTCTGTGCTCCGGGAAACAGGAAGTGGTTGATGAGCCAAATTCATAAAAAGCCTGAACGGTGCCTAATTATTTAGGCTGTAGGTCAGCCTTTCCTATAACATTCATCTCTTTTGTTATAGGAATCCAAACTGAACTGAATGTACTTATGTGTTTTAGGGGGAATGTGAACTAAAAAGACAAAAAAAAATGTTCTAAACCCCACAGATTTCCCTGTGTGGAGCAAGTCAGCAGTAGCCAGCATGAACATTCGGTAAAGAGGACTGGACAGACTTCTCCAGCTAGGTTTCTCCTCCACAGTATTGTGCTGTGGAGCAAAGCAGAACAGAAGCTGTAAGAGCGGTCAGCTGAGCAGACCTGCAAGGCTGGCACTGGATCAGGCCCTACCTCTACCCTCATCTCCCCCTGCTCCATCTCCACTCAATCACTGAATGCTGGTTCATTCTCCTTGCATAGGCACCTTTCCTAACAGGGCTCCTTTGGGTTTGACCTTTAAGTCACTCGAGATCCCCTACCCCCTTTTAGGCTTAACTAAGCAGTGTGTCTGTTGAGAGAGCTCATTTAGTGACTCTCACTCCCAAAAACTGTTTTCCATAAATCTCTTATCTAAGCAGAGATGATTGTTTTCCCCATATCAAGGATCCTTACGGTTCAGATCCATGGAAGCTGGCAAAGCCTTCCTCCAGGGAAGACTCGGGGAGCAGTGGAACCTTCCTCTGGACCGAGTATGAGAGCCTATGAAAGATTGACCTGTGTACAAAAAAAAAAAAAACCTAGCAACTGCAGCTTCCTCCTCTTGGATGGTTGCTACTTGAGATGGGTGAAGTCCCCTGCGGAGACTCCCTAACTCCTCCTTTGGGTGTTGTCCATAATAAACCTGCTGAGGTTCCAGGCTGTGCATAATTCATCCTGCTCCATCACAGAGAGCACTGCCCACCCAGTCCCAGACTTTCTGTACCTGTGACTGTTCTTTCTTCATCCCCTCATCATCCCATCCTGAGTTCCAGAACCAACCCATTCAGGACACAGCTGTATCCTTTAGGATTTGTATTTACTGTTATGCACTGTATTATCCAATTTGACACCTGCTTTGCGCAACTCACGATAGCCAATGGTTGAGTTGTAGCGGGTATTGGCTATCTTGTAAGTCAACAGAGTAAGTAATTAATGAAGGCTGATCACATCTCCTACTTATACATCCCTCACTACTTTTAGAGCAGTATAAATATTTCAGCATTTTCTGGGAGTTAGAAGTGATTGAGGACTACAATTAGTAAATTTTTGTCTGACTGTGAGAACACTTGAGAGAAAAACCTGAAGGAGCATGATTTTTTTTTTTACTTTTTTTTTGTCTTTTTCTTTTTTTTATTTTTCCATTCAAAAATTTCTACTCCCCCCCTCCCATTCCCTTCCCGCTCCCTCCCTGACTTATTCTCCTCCCTCCCCCTCCAGTCTTAAGAGAGGGGACGGTACACTGCCCTGTGGGAAGCCCAAGGCCCTCCCCTCTACATCCAGCCTAGGAAGCTGTGCATCCAGATAGACTAGGGTACCAAAAAGCTAGTACATGCAGTAAAAACAAGTCCCAGTGCCTTTATCAATGGTTTCTCAGTCAGCCCCCATTGTCAGCCACATTCAGAGAGTCCGGTTTGATCACAGGCTCGTTCAGTCCCAGTCCAGCTGGATTTGGTGAGCTCCCATGAGTTCAGGCACACTGTTTCAGTGGGTGGACCAACCCCTCGCGGTCCTGACTTCCTTGCTCATCTTCTTCCTCCTTCTGCTCTTCAACTGGAGCTTGGGAGCTCAGTCCAGCGCTCTGATGTGGGTCTCTGTCTCTATCTCCATCCATCGCTGGATGGCAATTCTATAGTGATATTCGAGATAATCATCAGTGTGATTATGGGCCAAGGCCAGTTGAGGCACCCTCTCCTCTGCTGCCCAAGGACCTAGCTGGGAACATCCCCGTGGACACCTGGGTTCCCCTCTAGAGCCAAGTCTCTTGCCAATCCTAAAATGGCTCCCTTAATGTAGATATCTTCTTCCCAAGGAGCAGGATTTATTCTTGCTCATATATCAAGGTATAGTACCAATGACAGTGGGGAAACCATGATGGCAAAGCCAGGTGGTGGCTGGTTAAATAGTCTCAGCAATCAGGAAGACAGAAGAAGTACTAACCAAAAACTCCCAAAGCCCAATCACTCACCTATCTTCTACCAGATTCTCAAAACAGTGATACAAGTTATGGACTAATTATTCAAAGATATGAGACTGTAAGGAACATGTGTCATTCAAACCATAATTCTACCTTTGCTCCCAATACATTCATAGCCATCTCATTACTATCAAAAGCATTCAGTGCAAATTCAAAGTCCTCAACAGATTCAAAAATCCAAATCTCTTTGGAGACTCAAGACAAATTCTGAAATGTAAGCCATATAAAATCAAAGAAGTAATACACTTCGAACCTACAATGGAGCAAAGAAAACACTCCCATTCCTGAAGGGGACAATGTAGACATATCAGGGAAATGTTAGACCAAAGCAAGGCCAAAACCCAGAAGGACAAACAGCAAACCTATAGCAACATACTTGTCATCAAAAGTTTATGGTGGAATCATCTGGGCTACAGTGAGAATGTAGCCGTGCCTCTCTCATCCTAGGACCAGCACCACGCACTCACTCTCTCTAGAGCTGTCCCATGAATTCCAGCCATTCCTCAATATTCTTGGCATCACAACATGGTGTCTTCACTGCACCTTTCCCTTCAACACCACAGCTGCATGTCTGCCTCATCAAGAAGCTCATCGTAGGTAACCCACTGTTGGGATTAAAGGTGTGTACCACCAAGCAGGACCTCATGTTACAACCCACAACAGTTACAAATTACCATAACAGCTTTCTAAAGCCTTGGTGCAGGTCTCTGTGCATTCTGCATGCTAGTAAGCATCCCGTGGACATTGCCAAGTTCTGCTGCAAGCGCAGAATACAGAGGAACTACAAGAGGAACCATTTTCTATCATAGCTGTAACCTCTGTGTTAGTGCGGCAGAAAAAGAGAGAACATGTCCTTCATCAGGCACCATTCCTATTGTCCCTGCAGAACACAGCACAGGGTCTCTCTTCATGTTAGTCTTGTTAACCAGACCACCCTTTGTCTACAACTATTCCCAGCACACGCCCCTTCCTTGCGAGCAGGTGTGTTTCTCACTTCTTCCCGCTCTTCCTTCTATTATCTCTCAGTCTAAAGCTGGCAGTCCACAGTGCTACAGAGTGGATGCTATATTGTTTGGAAATTTCCTTTACCAAAGTATGCCATTACTTCTACATTCCACCTCACAAGGAAGTTCAGGACACAGGCAAGATGTAGCCAGATTCTTTTCCACATTATAATGTAAACGGCTTCTGGCGAAATTCTCAGTAGAACTCCATCCCTCTCTGAAACTTTTGAACAGATTAACTGTCCACATTTTCACCTTCATTCTCCTGAATGTCTGGGGAGGGGAGGAAGGCTTTTAAGCTCTGTTTACTGAATTGTAAGACTCCATGAAGCCACATCCTTCCTGAAATCCAGCTGCAAGAGCCTACGAGCTACCTAGTGTAGCCACCATCAGAGCATCGCAGTGTTACTTTTGTTGTTGTGACAGAAGATGTGATGTAAACAACGGAAGAAATGATAGACTGGTTCTGTCCCCCTGTCGGGGAAGTTCACAGTGTGTCAGTGCTGAAGGCAGGAGTCCAGCACAGCTCCTGCTTGTGGTAGCAGGAACTTGAGGTTGCTTGCTACATCCCTACTGATCAGAAAACAACTTAGGCCAGAGTGCAGCCAGACTGTAACTCCCAAACCTGTAATCAGTGACCTGCTTGCTACCAGACCTCACCTCTTACAGGTTCCAGAGACTTTTAAAATGACCACCAATGGGACACTACGTGTTCAAACACATCAGTCTAGAGGGGCCTTTCACATTCAAACCCAAAGAGGCCCCACTCATCAGTGTCTCCTGGGAGTACCTCTAGAGAGCTCTTTCTCTGAAATTCAATGCCCAGAAAAGAATCAATCAAATGACGACAGCAAGATTGACACTGAAGTCCCACGATTTTAGTATCAGTGACACATACATCCATGTGTGTGTGGTAGGATATGTGTCTCTTAACAAGTAGGCTTCTCCATTTAACTTAGAGCCACCTATACATGAATTTGGTGTTCTCCATTATGCTATAGTTAGACATTTGGGTCATTCCAAATCTATGTTGCAAAATTCTTCCCAGGCAATATGCATAAGCATACCCAATCTCTTCCCTCAGCTTCAATGGGAAACATTTCTCCTATTCACATCAGTGAAACAGTCCACCCATTGTGTGAGGAACAGTTCCACACCCACACTGATCTGCCCTGCAGATTTCAGCCGTGTGACTTCATCAGTTTTATATGCTCTTTCAAAGACAGACAAAACCTCTCGCTGTAAAGAGTTATAATATTCACCATTCTGTGCTTTCCTGTAAATTACGGACTGAAAAATGCGATGCCACAAAATAAGTTTGCTTTCATAATGGAAGAGAGATCTATATAAAACCATATAAGTCCCTTTCCAAGGGAGCTACTTCTTTCAGACTTTACCGTAATCCTGTCAAACTTGAAGATTTCATACTGCTGTTTTTATTTCATCTGTGCTTGAGATATATTAATTAACAAAAAGCATTTTGCATTTACCAACACCTACATTCACACACTGATTACATGGCCTTGTACAAATTAAAGCCAGAAGATTTCTTTAATTGTAAGAGGCTCATTGGCTGCCTTTAAAGATAAGCACATGTAGCACTGTGCTGGTGCACAGAACACGACACAGAGTTGTTAGGACCCAGCAGTTAAAGAGCAAAATATCCTGGTGAGTGTGTGTGGTTTAAGAATTAGCAAAGCAAGAAGCCGGAGAAAACTCAGCAGGAAGGGCAGTTCCTTCCATCATCCACCAAGATTCTTTAAGGCCATCCAAACTTCAGGTGTAGGAAAATGAGGTCGACAACATGAAGAAGCATGAACGTTCTCACTTTGCTGGGGATGCTGTGGTTCTGGGGACACAGAACAATTAGAGGCTGTCGGCCGAAACAATCTTGTGGGGCAAAGTTTCAGCAGAGAGGCCTAGACTGATAAGAAGAATTAGACCATGAATAACTAAAAGGTCCATGACCTCAGGAGGACAGCAGGGATGGAGGTCCCAGGGACAACAGGGCTGCAGTGTCCCTCCTCCGGAAAACAACTCTAGGAGGAGCGTCACCCCATTAAGCCAGAAACTATTTGATAAGCCCAAACTTCCCCTTAAGAGTACAAAAATTATCTGTCTTAAAAAAGAATACCTGCAGGATGTCAAAGAAGTATAAGAAATGAAGGAATAAAAAAGCAAAATGATGTTCCCATAAGTAGTGATTCACTGGGAAGACCTATCTACAAAACAGATTCAAACTAGCCTAATGTTTAATATGCTAAATGAAACTATATACAATCAGCTTTGGAATGCTTAGAAACAACAGAAAAAAACACTCATTGCAGCATTGCAGAAATGAAAAGTAAAGTAGAAAGTTAACAGATCTTCTCAGGCTTGATAAGAAATACAAAGTGAAAAGTAAGAAGATTCTAGACAAATAAAGAGAAAGTAATAATTAATCATGCCTATCTATCTAAAAGGGAGTAACCTCTGAAGAGGAAAATTAGAGTAACAATAAATACTAAAAACATGGATGCCACAAGAATTGTTAAATAAAAAGGTTAAAATTGCAAAATGTAAAGCACTGTATGTAGCTCAGAATACCCAGCAGAAGTAGCCACTACTCTTAATAAAACAATTGGTCCTGTGTGGATCACCACAGCACCCCTGGGTGAGTCCAATGACCTTTTCACAAGGATCACACATGAGCTATCCTGCATATCAGATATTTACATTACTATTCTTAACAGTAGCAAAATTACAGTTATGAAGTAGCAACTAAATAATTTTATGGTTGGTGGTCACCACAACAAGGGAACTATATTAAAGAACCACAGCCAAAGAAGAATGGATAAGATGGAGCACGCTTCAATCATAGTACTGAGAAAATGAAGGATCTTAGGGAAAGAGGAACTAGCATCATGAAATTTGAATGATTTGTGGGCTTTGTCAAAAAAGATACTTTCATACCACAAGAATTTGTGACAGCTAATCCTGCCCAGTCTTTGAATACTTACATTTAATTCCTTTTTTAGCACTTCCTTGAGAAGATGTCCTGCAGATTCTTCGTCTTTTGTGTTCACAACCACACAAATCTCTTGTGAAATTTTCTCTAAAATTAAAAGTAAAAAAGTTTTTAAACTTTATCATTCAAAGAAAGTGTAGAACAAAGCCTTATTATCTAAACACTTGTGGTTGCTTGATTTTCATCACCCTTGATTAAGATGAGGGAGAGTCTAGCTCCAGGCCAGGTAGAGTAACCTGAGCTACATGATGAGGCCATTGTATCCTTACATCACACACTATGCAGTAGGCACCCATCAAGCTCTTGGTTTACATTTTACAAGGAGTAACTAGAAGTGACCATCGTTTATGTGACCACCGCCAACCATTCTTGATCAGGAGGAATTTCCCTGGTTCTCACTCATAGATAGCTATTTTCTTCAAACCATTCCCAGGTTTTTCTTTCGCATGTGTCTAGATTGTCAGTCCAATACAGCTCAGTTCCAGTTGGGATTCTTACCACAGGAAATGAAAATGGTTGAATTTTTCTGAAACTTGTTGGCTTATTTGAGATAGCTGAAAACTTTAAATATAAACCATCTGACATGGTGGCATTAACCTCTGAACTTTCTGTGCATTCTCCCAAAAGACATGAAGTCCTCCTCTATAGGTATATGAGGTGCTAAGGAACATCACTACAGTCATCAAGTACGGAGTTTTGAACTAAGAAGAAAAAAAACTAATTTAAAATAGTATTTCACAATCAAAACTGGCTGGGTCAGCATTAACCTCACTGCATAATGCATGGGTGGCTTATGTAATATGTTTTCTACAGGAATTAATCAATTAATAATTTTTTTCAACAAAGCTAGATAGGACAGTTAAGACAATATCACCTAAGTAATACTCATTTTACTAATTTCCATTTGACCAAGAATCCCATTTGTTTACAAAGTTAAACTAATGTAGAGAATGTGGCGACCATGGAGAAAAGAATTATTGCGTATATGTACAGTAAGTCAGAAGGCTCTGCAGAGAAGGGGACAGACACTCATAAGATCCCAAGGTTCTTAGTAGTAGAAAAGAGACACAAATCCAATAATATTACATTTACAGACCTACAGCTACCTCAGAAGACCAAAATGGGCAAGGTGGAAAGGACGTGGGACACTTGGTGACCTTCAAACATCCTGATAGTCCTTCATTGTCGCTCTCACATTCAATGCCTCAATGTAAGCAGACATTATTATCTGAGGGTTACCATTCCTGTCTTCATGTCAGGATATTTAAAGAAGGTATCCATAAAGACCATACCATTCTAGAGGGATTCCACACTTGTAATAGTTGTTATAAAAAGCTGATCACACACTCTTTGCTCAGACCCTGCAGTCAGGAGACTAAGCATATGTAAACAAAGTCATTCCAATGGATTGAGATGGAGAGCGACCTTCTTCTGCATAGGAACCTGCCGCACTATGCTATACTACCTTATATCACCTCTTCTCTCGGGCATCTACTGCTAACTTGCTACGGTTTTATTATTCCCAGAAGTCTGTAGGCACACAACCCTAATAAAATCCAGTCCGATTAAGAACAGAGACCACGGAGCCAGCCTGGAAGAGTTGTGGAACATCATCAAGTTATGAAAGACAGACTGCTGACAAAATGGAGGATGCTGTCTAATCAGATGAGATTAGAGTTTACTCTGGAAAGGTGAATGGGCTTTACTTAGGAGTGGTAGCAAGGAATTTGAAGTAATTCACAGAGATAAAAATGAAAATAAGATGAAAGAGGTTGGTGTAAGAAAAGTACCCATAAGCTTAGTGTGATCTATAGGCAGCACTGACTAGGAGGTGCTGAGCAGGAAAGGCTAAGGCAGGATATCCATCGAGGCCAAGGTCATTAGATCCCCTCCCAAAAGACTCTGAGGACAAGGCAACCATCCTCCATTCAGAGTCTGATGAAATGAAGTCAACACAATCGATATACATACATCTAAATCCTTGGAAGGAAATGTGTTTCTCCAGCATCCTTGTAAATGCCTAGGAATGGTTTTTAAATGTTTCTCCTACACAAAAAGCTGAATGTATGACTACAAAGTAACCTGCCAACACAACAGTCAATGTGTCAGCACTATAATCACTTTTGACAAATTGATAAACTACAGATAATTAAGAATTGCTTCAAGTAAAAAAGTAACATATAAATTGTTCCCTCTTTGCTTTATTATATACTCCTATGCACGTATACCCACTCTGTTCAAGGTAAATTACTAGTACCAAAACTAAAGCCAACTAAAGCCATTTTAAAATAAAAGTATACTAAAAATTGAATTTTAACTATCTTTGGAATTTATAATAGACTGTATTTTAGCTATTCTAAACACAAAACTTTTACTTAGCAATCTTTTGTTGCCATGTAAATTTTCCAATCAGTTTCTATAATTCAGAGCTTTTAAAGAAATAACATTAAATATTATATTTTTTAATGATCATGATTCAGTCTCCAATTTCTTGATATTTCCCTTAACTATTCCAAACTAACAGTGGTTTATAGCATTTAGCACAGAGTCATTTTACAGTTTGTTTTCAATGGTTCATTGGTAATACTGACAATTGACATTCTAATTTTATTTTCTATTTAAGTGCAAAATTATTTTTTATCCAGATCTTGCAATAATTTTGTTAAGTTTGTTTATAAGCTCTAGTCTTCTATATATAAACTTCTAAACACAGGATAAAGTCTTTTCTCCTTCTTAAATCATAATTGTATCTGATAATTGTTAAATAGAATTTTATATGCTCATTAAACCTGTCATATTTGTAATAAATAGTTAAATTATTTAGAGGTCAAAAGTGTTTTTATGTATTCTCCAAAAAATTGTATAAGATTGATATCATTTCTGTAATTTTTAGAGATCATGAGTAGAGTTGCTGTTTTAAATTATAAGTGTCTTCCTTGCTTATCTTCTCCCCACTTCTGCTCTTCGACTGGACCTTGGGAGCCCAGTCCTTTGTTCTGATGTGGACGTGGGTCTCTGACTCTATCTCCATCCATCAGGCGAAATTTCTATGGTGATGATCAAGATATTCATCAATGTGACTATGGGACAAGGCTGGTTCAGGCACCCTCTCCTCTGCTGCCCAAATACCCAGCAGGGGACATCCCTGCGGACACCTGGGATCCCCTCTAGAGACAAGTCCCTTGCCAATCTTAAAATGACTCCCTTAATGTAGATGTCTTGTTCCCTTCTCCAATATCCACCTTCCTCAATCTCCACCCTCCGACTCCCCCAAGCTCTCCTCATTTCTTCCCTTCTTCCTCCCCCTCTCCCTTTTGCCCACCCCCACCCCACATGATAATGGCACGGGGACCTATCTCTTCTGCATGTATTGGCTTTTTGGGAACCTAGTCTATATGGATGCACACCTTCTTAGGCCAGGATGGAGAGGGGAGGGCCTTGGGCATCCCACAGGGCAGGATATCCTGCACCCTCTTAGGGAAGCAGGGGAAGGGAGGAAGGGTGGTAGGGGAGCAGGAGGGCCTGGGACAAGGTGAGTAAATGTAAATTTCTCTTTTAACAATAAATACCAAAAAAAAGAAAATCAGGAAAAATAAATAAATAAATTATGAGTGTCCATAAGGTCTATTCTATATCAGTTTAAAATGCTGTGTTTGTCTCAAATGTGTTCTTATAGAAAAGAGTGTGTGTAATGACTTCAGTGTTCACAGGAATTTAATGTTCCCTTTTTCATTTGGTGATAATTATTTAAGCCTTTAATATTTGTCCTGATTATCCTTGTGAAATTACTAACCATTGTATTAGCATTTTCTTGGAACAGTATTTGGAATTAGAGTGCTATGTAACAATATAAATGCATACGCCTAATCCATCACCCACTTAGCACAAAGTTATGTGGATGGGGAGTGAAGGGCTTGTAAGGAAATAATAAAGCAAATGAAGCAAAGAATCGCCATGCCATGGATCTGCGAAAGCAGGTGGAAGCATGGCAGCTTCCTGTGAGGTTCTTGCACACTTTAAGCTCGAAAACATTAGAATAAAAAGTGTCCTTACTTTACAAAACAGATACAAAGACAAATCCATTAAACTATATTAATAGTAAGAGATACTAAAATTCCATCCTTACCAATTAAAGATCATGAGAACAAAACCTAAGTGAAGAGGATCTAGATTCAAGATGTGAGACCAAGAAACAGTGGTAAAGGGTAGCGCTCTCTGTGTGGCCAGCTCACATAATAAAGGTCGCACCGTGTGTTTACCGCACAGGGGTCTGGGACACACCAGCTGTCCTCGTGTACTTTCTATGGACCATATGTATCTGTCCTCACCTGAAAATGGCAATTTCACCGTCTGCTCCTCCTCCAAGAGCAGACTAATAGAAATCTCCGACTATCTCTATGGACTCGAAGCCTCCATCTGTGGACTAAGAAGTCACGAGCCTGCTCCTTCCTACCTCCATGCTCTTCAGACCGCAACTTTGCTAGCACCTCAAGGAGCTCCTAGCCTGAATTGTGGGAAGTTCCGAAAGTGATCTGACACACAGCCAGATTGGAATCTCTGCTTAGCTGACACTAACTTTGTATAATTTGGGAATTGTAAAAGCTTCCTCTCTTTACAAAGTATGCAAATTGCCTACCCCAGCTGATTAGCCCCTCGAACAGTGTAACTCTTTTGAGGTAATAGTTCAGTTTTCTTTAATCTTCTTACATAGTGTGGCAATCGGAGAAAGACATGGTGAGCCACTCATGCACTGAATCTTTCTACTTCTGATGGAAAACTATGAAAGAAAATGAACCCCGAACAACCAGCACGTTTATCTGCAAGTCTCGCCAAGGTTTTCAGTTTAGCAGATTCTCCCAATACTCTAAAGATGACATGTGAAAACAACATGTTTAACAACTGCAAGTCTCGGGAACTGAACAAGCATTTAATACTAAAATCTTAGAAAAAGTCACTTCAATATCTGAGATGCTTCTGGAAGCATTAGGTCATTCCCTGGTAGTGTGTTCAAGTATGAACTGAGAAAAGACAATTTTCAAGAAAATCCAACAAATGTTCTAATGAGCAACATCGCCAACTTCACTTTACAGTGTCTACATAAATAGTCTGAAAGTAAAACTTACAAGCATGAGAGGACACATTAAAACTATCTCATTATTGAAATGATTAGCATTTACTCCCCAAGATGATAAGATATGTATCATTCAATAAAACCAGTGAATAATTATGGCCATTCTAGTTCTGTTCCACCTTCACAATGAAACAGGAAGATGGCTCACTGGGTACGAGCACACACTGTAAAAGCATGAGGACCTGTGTTTGAATTCCCAACACCCATAGAGAAACCCAGGAATGGACTGGCAGACACAGGACATTTCCTGAGCCATGCCTGACTCCAGCTTTAATGAGAGACCCATGTCAAAGGAATAAGGCAAAGCATGAGAGAGCAGAACACTGTAGGAAGTTTTCTGGCCTCTACGCACGCATAGGCACAGGTATATATACACACACACATACACACCACACACACACACAGGTACACACACACCCCACACTGACAAATATGTACACACACATTGACACATGTACACATACACATCACACACATATACAAACACAACACACACATGTATATACATCCCACACATACATACACACCACGCACAAGTAAAAACACAAACACATGTATACACATACACACCAGACACCTATACACACAACACACACATTTATACATACCCCTATATGCAAATATACACACATGCAGACATGTATACATACATATCATATACACACTGCACACACACATACACATTTTAACTTTTTTTCTATATGAAAATTTCTAACTTCTGGCCTGTGTACTTGCATGTGCACAGGCATAAACAAACACAAATATACACACACGCACACATACACATACAATATATACAATACAAATTTTTTTAATTCATATGAATGTATCTGATGTATGAAAACTAATTAATACAATGAATATGTCATAACTCACACCCTTTCCAGAACACGTGCAATCAGTATCAGAAGTTGCGGTTAGGAAGAACCTCTAACTACTTTTGCCTTCTCTTGTCTTAGGGAAAACATAACTCTAAATCTGACCAAGCTCCAGGATCCAGTTGCTAAATTATCAAAGACAAAGAAACACATAACACTTAACCACACGACTAGACAGGTATCAATATTCAGATTACCTGCAGGCCAAAACAAAAGATAAACATTTTTAAGAAGCATATCGGGACACATTAAATAAACTTAAAATATCTTTCGTTTTAAAACCAACACACAAAATGTGATAAGAAAACTGGGCATGGGAGCACATGGTTATCATTCCGACTCTTGGAAAGCGGAGTGCCATGAATTCAAGGATGCCTGGGCCACATACATAGCATCACTTCAGCTGGGACTACTTGGCAAGAAACCATCTCAAACAAAACCTGTGATAAAAAGAGGCAGGCACAGTGGCACCTGCCTGTATTCTCAGCGTGAGACGGGAGGATTACAAGTTCAAGGTTCTATAATGAGACCATTCATACCTACATATCCAGCAAAGAGGTCAGTGAGGAAATTAGTGTCAATGTGGACGACTTCTACTTTTGAAACACTATGAAAAGTTCTAGGGAAAACAACAGCCTGGATATGCATTAGTCCTTTTACCCACACTGATTCTGCTTCTCCTCATTCAGAAAGTACCTTGGGCTGGAGAGACAGCTTAGTCAGCTTAGTCACAGAGCATGACAACTTCTGGGACCCACCCTAAATAGTCCTGGTAGGGAGCAAAGGAGCACTAGAGATAGGTGGACCCTGGAACTCAAGGGCGCTACCTGAAGACCCACAGTGGAGAGCAACTGAGGAAACCCTAGAGGTTGATTTCTGGACTAGACAAAAAGTGATTTTTTTTTCTATTTGGATATATTTTTTTCAGTTCTAAAATTATTGTTTGATTCCTTGCATTTCTACTGTCTTTGAGATCATTTCTGTTTCAACAGCGTTAGTGAGTATAGCGCTTCCTTCATTGGTGCTTTAAAGTATTTGTTCAATAATTATGGGAGAGAAGAAATTCCACCTGTCTTCTTATGCTCATACTTGAACATGCTTTCCTATGAACAATCTTGTGTCAGTGGTGGCCATGACAGTGACCGCACCTGAGGGAAGAGCAGACCCTGAATAACCTGAGAGGGGTCCATCCCCACTGATGGGGAATGGTAGTGGCTTTGAAGTGTGAGCAAGCAATGCTGCTGCTCCTTCTTCCTCTCCTGTTCTGGACATAAACAGTCACTGAAAACGTGAAGGACTGTGGCGAGGTCTCATATTTTTCAGGAGAATGTTGAGAAGGGAAACGGGACGGGAGGAATATGGTGGTAGAATTTGTAAACTCGGTTCCAAGGTACACGCTGAGCTGCACACAAATTGATCTGAACCAAAATGTCATGCTGCAAACACTCAGAGTGGGGGTAAGCGATAAACAGGCTACTTGACAGGCCACTGAGCAGAACCATGGTAGACTGATCTAATAATACCATAGTAATTTTGAGAAATGCAATGGACACTTGGAAAAACAACACAGGATGGCTAAAACTGGGGCTACCAGGAACCGTGTGAATTTACTGTGGAAACACTGGTCATTTGAAAAGTACCCAAAATTTTACAACAGACTATCCGGATAGTATTTTATATTCAGAATATTAATACAAATAATGGTATTTGGTTTCCAGAGAACTGGGCAAGTCTGAACTCCCAGGGAAAAAGAGTGAATCTAGGTAATTTTGCTGGGCTCACACATACATGGTGGGATTATTGTCAAATGTTTTAAAACAGCAATTAAGGAAGTGGTACACTAAACAATGGCCTTGAAATATGTGACGTAGCACATGATACTCTTTCAAGAAGGCTAAACACAAGTGATATTCTGTGAGCAAATGAATGTATAGTCAATAAACCTGAACAGTTATGAAGGAAGACAAAATTTAATTTGCAATTCTCATCTTCTTTCCCTTCAGATAAATAAAGCGAATACTAGCAACACTTGGTCAGTTCTAGAGGAAAAAGAATCCAAGGCTACACTGTCAGTTTTCTAGGACACTTCAAGTTTATTTCATTAGGCCTCCTTATCTACATCAAAGCTTTGGAGCTCACAGGTAAAGAAGAACTATATTTAATACACAGGTTGGTATTTCTGAAAGATATTTAGCACTGAATCTCTATCTATTCAAAGTAAGGTCAGCGTCTTCCATATCCTGTTGAGGTCTGGGAATCAGAGCCCAATTTTATGTTCTATGTTCTATCCCTCAAAGATTAAGCGTGGCATTAAAGAGACTCACAAGTGAGGAAAACTGAGCAGCATGCGCTGAGAGCTCCAGCCCTCAAGGGGCTAAGACAGAAACACCATGAGGTCAAAGTCAACCTGGGCTCCAGAAGGAGACCCTCTATCCAAGGAGAAAATAGAAAGTGGCAGCAGTGCTGAGCCTGGAGACACCATCCCAGTTGCATCTTAAGGTTTCTTATCATCAGGCTGACCAAGGTGGAAGGTAGGAAGCAAACAAGAGGAAAACAATCAATGAGCCATCATTACATGAAACCAGTAAACACAGGCTTGCAAGAACATTACATTCAAACACGTGATGATGTCAGCATAGCCTCCTGTGGAGAAAGCTACCCTGATCTGTGCACATTGAAACTCAAGCCCAATCCCGCTGATGCAGATTTTTATAAAGACGTTACATATAATCTGATCGCAACCACGCTTAAAATGAGACACAAGGTGCCAGATGACATTCCTACCTTAGAATGGAGTGTAAGATGTGGGCATGTGGCATCTTGACACAAACGTAAGTGGAAGCCACACACATGTTTTGCTATTTTCTGATAGCACATTATTTTCCCTTTTCAGCATGTATTCATTATGAATTCAGAAAATTAAGTTCCAAAGAAATATTCTCTTCTAAGGTTCAAGTTACGTTCATGTACTTAAAAAAAAAGAGTATGATTACTTTGAATATACATGTTATACCTGTGTTTGGGGCTTTTCGTAATACTACTCCAGAGTAAAGCAGAGGTGGCTGGCTTCCATCTGTTATCATCTTATTTGATGCATACTAGCTCACTATGACCTTTGACATTTTTGAAAATGACAGATTTTCTTGACTGTCCCTGAACAGACACTTCGTTGATGACAAAGTAAGAAAATTACAAGATTAAACAAACAAGAGAACTCCATTTTCTCTAATCTTGACCCAAATATTTAGCTTTCTAATTTACATCTTTCTTAACAATAACTTGCTGAAGAAACCAAGTTCCTTTCAAATTATGTTACGGCCGTCCTATTCTTATTAATGAAAGCTTGACGCAAATGTTCTTGACGCAAATGTTCTCACATATTCAAACAAGATACCATCACAGCACTGTTTTCAAGACAGTAAAAACAAAACCTATTATGTACAAAGAAGACTTGGTATTAATGGGGGGAATGTGGAAAATTAAGTATCAGTCAAAAGCCAGAAACATCAAAACAGCAAGGTTTCTGAGTAAATCTTAGCTGACACTTTGCATTGTCCAAGAAAACATGGTTAATATGAGCGGTGCCCTCACTGAGACATTAACAAGGGAACTCTGACAAGGACATACCACAGATGTAGAGAGGTCCACTTGTACCCAGTGGAAACCTGACTGCCCCTCGCTCATCCTTTTAACTTCATTCAAAAGTTTGAAAAGAATTTTACACTTAAAAATCACAATGCTAAGCAAGCACGAAAGGATGCTTACAAAGAAACCATCCATTTTCCATGTGCGTAAAACACCAGAGCCAACACAATAAGTCCTAAGTTTCCACAATGCTGATCCAAATTTGTTCATATGTAATTTATCTTATTCCTTCGAGTCAAGGCCCATTCAAAAGCATCTCGACATTCTTTCACGTATGTGCACACAGGAATTCAAATGCTTTCCTATCAGCCGAGCCTTTCGACAATGTGAAGGAGAAACAAGAGTGAGAACGCAAACTTGATTTTCTTAATATTGTAAGAGAAAAGCACCTGTACATTGAAGTTCTGAACTGCAAGGCAGGGACTGTATTTTCCAAATAAAATGGAAACTTATTAGTCAATAAAAGAAGTTCCATTTCAGAAAAATCAATTGCCCTTGCAAATAAAACAGAGAGAAAACAATAAACGATGACCAGGAAAAAGACACAGATCTTTATATGAATTAATATTAACCAATTCTAACTAAAAGCAGCTAAAAATGATTTTCAATTTTAACTTCTCTTTTTGTATTTTGATATAAAGCATCATAGCAAAAGAGGCACCATGAGCCATTTTTATAGCGTAAGTTTACTCAAGCTTATACAATTATAATCAAGAAAGAATAAAATGAATTTTTATAATACTCTCCAGTCACAAGACTGAATTATGAGGCTTCCTAAAAAGCAATATTGAAAAAAATCAATAAGCTCTTTTAATGAAGGAATTCCATAGGGGCCCTTTTCTTAGAAAAGTTTCAGAATATTGACCACTTGGCCAAGATACAGTCAGCATATTAAATCAAGTGTGGTTTGGGACTGCTTGTGCGGCTTGTGTACATGTAGATAAAATGCACTAGTGCTGGCGTCTGTTGCCACTTTAGTATCATTGGGGTTTGTCTGAACATGCAGAGCAGGCTTGGGTGGGCTCAGCCAGTCTGTGGCAGGGGTGGGAAATACAGTACTTCTTTGTTCAGTGGATGTTTACGAACATATCAGTCAGCCCAGGGTTTTGTTGTACTAATTAATCACACAGCTCTGAAAAGATTGTTTTCATTTTCACTCAGAGTAAAAGCTGGGAAGAGTTAAACACTAACTAACACAGTACAAATTTAACACGCTACCTTAGGAAAAGGAAATGCTGGGGCTGCATGATTTTATATAAGTGTAACAGTAATTTGTAGTTAGCTGTATTTTGGGGCAGCCTCTATGAAAGACAGTCATGAAAATGCCACTCTCTATATATCTTTCCCACTAACCAGGCATGCTATAAGTAGGAACCCATGTAGGCAATGATGCTAAGCTAAATCAAGTTAAAACTTAGCAGCAGAAGAAAATTAGATTGGGAACTTTATTCCTATTTGGAGATGTGAGTCATATGCTTGTATGAAATTAAAAACCTAAGTCAAATATTAATGAAATGAGATTGTGTTTTCCAAGCAATGAAATTTCCATATTAAGCTAAAGATGTTGACTTGATTATAAATTAAGATGGACCAAATACCCATTATTCCAGTAAGTAGTAAATTTGCCAGTAGAAAACACTCTTGAAAAAAAAAAAAAAAAGAAAACACTCTTGCATCTGACATAAGATTTTTTTTATCATAGCAAAGTTTTATAGTGTGAAAAACACTAAAGTAACAACAAAGTAGTCACATCAAAGTACTTGCTACCCATCAAGAATTAGTATTCAAGAGGGAAATAGCTAAAATATACCAAATTACAGAATATTCAGCAAACATTATAATATGGGAAAAGTTACAAGGTCTACCCTAAATTAGAAAGGTGTTGTCAACACAGACCAGATTTATAAAAAATTAAACTTAAAAATTCTAAACACTATACAACTCATTATTTTTAACCTACTATTCTGCCATGTGGTTTTAATCTCTGCTCTCTCACTGGGCATGATCATTTAGTTATCATCCATTTTTCTGAACATCTGTGATGCAAGCAGCACCAGGTACTTCCTAGAAAAACACTGAGAGGTAAGATCTTTGTTCACCAGAAGATCAGCTAAAGACAGTCCTGATTCAAAGGCATGAAAGCTGGACAGGGTTAATTTAGAAACCACCAGGGTGTCCACTGAGAAGGCTTTGGAATCCAAAATTGGTACCATTCTAGTGAACCTAGAAGAGTGCAGCCAAAAATGAAAAGACTAAAATCTCGTACAATAGCCATCTTTATTTAGGGCCTCAGGTTATTTATATTCTGAGGGCACTCTGGGGGTTAAGCAAGGTCAAATGGCAAAGTTTTCTTGAGTTCAAACTGAATACAGTCACAGAAGCAAGATCACATGGATTTAGGCTCTACAGAACAATTCATGCTTAGAAACATCATCCTTATAATAATAGGTAAGGGGATGGTAGCCTGAAGCAAAACCACTCTCATTCCTACACCTGGGAGGGGCACGAAAGCACATCCAAGAGCAACCTATGCTATGGAGGAACAGACTCTTCTGTTCATGTGAACTCTTCTCACAAGCTCAGAATTCTCACACAGCTTCATTCATGGACTGTGTTCAAACCCAAGATCAACTCTCATGTTGGCAAGTGGGTCTGCATGGTTGGAAGTGAAAAGATGTGAACCCAAAAGTTGGTGTATGGATAATGCGAACCTGTATTTCAATCATAGAGAATATCTCAACAATTTTGAAACAGAGAAGAATGTGCCTTCATCTCAATTTTCCTACCAGTAAACTGGGAGAAGCAAAGTTATTTGAAGAACAAATGAGCTAACTTATATAAGATGCCTGGCATGAGTGTTACGTGCCCTCAAACAGCATACATATATCATACTAGTTCTGCATTACAGCATTACTTTTAAAGGCATAGAATGGATAGATAGATAAATCCAGCTGTGCATCCTTTGTGAGCAGAAAGGCAGTAAGATGGGAGGGGAAGGACATATATTCTTATGACTTCACATCTTCAAGGAGAAAACTATGCCTGTTCTGTTACCATACAATTATTAAACCCAGCACAATAACAATAGATACAAAGGAAACATAACAGTAGATATTACTTATATATTTACTGAACTATGATCTGAAACGGGTTCAACATATATTAACACTGTTAGCAACACTGAAATTCATGAAAATTTTAAAATAAAAATATTTATTTTGGAATATAATTTTGTGACAAAATGAGTCCTGAACTTAAAATAACTAGAAACGTTATGGCATTTCTCACATTGTACATAAATATTTATGTATTTTAAGCTTAATTTTGTGGTAACTCAAATCCGACTGCTGATTTAACATAATAAATGATGTGTTGTCAGGTATCCTAGACAAAAGGTGAACAATGTGCTTTTCAGAGGACATGGGTAATTAAATGAAAATCTCAGTTCCAACTTATGACTTTCTCAGAGGACCCCAAAGCAGCACAGACTATTTCCATTGCTCTTAGTTGCCTACCATAACTAGAAGGTTGATCAAGACACAATACATTTTGGTTATGGGACATAAAGAAATCATGTTGAAACTAATTTGAAAACTTTGTTCCTGGTGCTAGCTTTCATAGGAACAAAAGGTATCATACAGACCACCGAAGAAAAGGCATTAATGGTCTTACCCTATTTTGGACCCCAAACAATATAATATCGACTTGCCAGGCAACATGTGCACACTGGTGCTAGTGGCATGGAGGAAATAAAGGTAACCAATTGACTCTGAAGCCTCCTTCACAGCAGAAAATTCATCTGTGGCACTATAAAATTTTGCAGAAGTTCACTGCTCAGGCGAGATCTCCCATGTGTTGCAGACAGTGGTTGTGAGTCAATGAAAGTAGTTTCTTCCTATACTTCTGAACCCCTGGTGGAAACTACTAAAGTTCCTGTGAGATCACAGTAGAATTTTATAAGAACATAATGAATAGAGAGAAGAAAACCTATGGTGAGTGTGAAAGCCCTGATGACATGTATATCAAATTAATATCTTCTGAAGGTCATAAATTTATTGTTAAAAGATCACATATCCTAATGTCATGAACAATAAAGTTTACGTTGAGTGGGCCAGGTCAGTTTGCTGAGGATGAAACTAATGTGGTCAATTTTAGAGAGATCCTTCACACCTGGTATTGAAAGTTTCTGTGTATTTTACCTTCATTGGCTGGTAAACTTAGAGCTCCTCTGAGATTCCCAAATTTCATATTGCATCAGAAATTGTACTGGAACTGTTGATGGTTGCAAACTTTCTAGATTGTTAAATAAAGTAAATTATTCTTTATAAAGTTCATTGTTCAGGAATTCATAGGTCCTAGTTGATAATATACTAGTATTGTTTATTCAAATAGATAAGTTGCCAAAGAATATTCCACATTTTTTCTGTTAATTCTCATATATTATTTCAGTTTTCAATCTTGCCCAGAGAAGTCTCTTTCTAAAATGGGCAGAATACAATACAGAAACTCATTACTCACCAAAGGCCAAAGAATAAGTGTCAATTGTACTCACCCTATATAGAATACTCATATCAATTATTCTACCTCAATGACTCAGGGACCATCTTGGAAAATAAAAGTAAGAAAGCAAGAGACAAAATATGGGGAGGAATTTTAAGAAATGCTATCTCTAGACATAATATGAGGAGGAGCTCTATGAAATGCTATCTCTAGACATAATATGAG
>JAQHUG010000014.1:9055962-9069471 GCA_028555095.1 Dicrostonyx torquatus | reverse complement strand
AGAGGAGAAGGAAGAAGAGGAGGAAAAGGAAGAGGAAGAAGGAGGAAGAGGAAGAAGAAGAAGAAGAAGAAGAAGAAGAAGAAGAAGAAGAAGAAGAAGAAGAAGAAGAAGAAGAAGAAGAAGAAGAAGAAGAAGAAGAAGAATCAACATTCCAACAGGTAACACTAACTGCATACAGAGTTAAAAGGGCGATAAGGGGAAAGGAAACAAGAATAGAGAGAGAGTTTGGGGTGGGTATGACCAAGATTCATTTCATATATGTAGGAATTATCAAAGAATATATAAAAATTATTATAGAAAAATTATGTACAGTAGCTTCTGAACATACAAAAGTACAGGTAACCTATGGGTTGTATGTATAAAGAATCTGAGCACCTACTTAAGGTAGAAGAAATAAGATACCTATGGCAGAGCCTTATGTTTTAGAATTTATTTTCCATCATTCTCAAGTAAGTTGTTACCTAGAACACTTAAATTTGTTATAATATAGAAACCATACACTACCTACGTCATTGATTTGTGAGTTATAAAGAACTATAGATAAAATGCTCCAAACAATGCTCAACACAAAGCTAGAGCCCAATACACTAGGAATCAGTGCTCATAAGTACATTGTGAAGTCAGCCTGTGACCCCATATACTCAAGAGGCTACCGCAGGAAGAAAGATTGCCAGCTAAAGGACAGCTTTGATAATTTAGAGAGACCCCATGTCAGAATAAAAAGTAGAAAGAGGGCTGGGAACATAGGTTAGTTGTAGACCACTTGACCAGCATGTTTAAGACCATCATTGCTTGGATACAATCCCAAGTACAAATAAATTAAAATATATAAACCACAAAACAACTTTAACCATTTATGAAATGTGTTTCTTAATTGCATATCACAATTTGGCTAAGAAAGGGCTGCTCACATAGCTATGAAGTCCTGACTGTATCTGTAAGGGAGCTAGAGTTTCTGGAAGAGGTCAGCAAAAATAGACAGACTAAACAAAGATGTGGCCTCATCAGCGTGGAGACAACAGCATGCAGTCTGTCCAAGGTCTCATGAGAAATGTGAGACAGAAAGGCTAAAAGGGAGAGTTCTCCTCTTTGAAGCTGGAATGTCCATCTTGCACATTTGCCTTCAGTCTCAGTGCAAACAACAAAGGCTGTCCTAGTTCTTTGGTCTCTGGGTTTTGATGGAAACAACACCACAGACTTCCTTGACCCTCTAGTTTGCTGGTCATGGACTGACCGCTTAGAAAGACAGGGAAGATTAAGGCACATGGAAAAGGGGAGGAGCGCCACTCACAGGTCTGAATGAAGACTCCAAGCAGTTGGGAATCAAGAATTCAACACAGTTAATGATATGTGCTCAGAAGGTTGTTAATGTGAAGATGATGTTCATTTATATACAGACACCTAAGAATATTAAAACAGCAATGAAACATGCTTCAGGCATATATATGCCCCAAGTATTGCCTTATTTCTCTCCCAGATATTATCTGTGAGTCTCACAAGCAAGACTATTAACTTTTGTTGACAGTGGAAACATCTTAACTAACTTCCCATGCAATTCTTGTGATCTTGGGTTTTACAGTACCAAATGCAATTTGTTTTACTGTCCTTTTGTCTGCATATCTCAGGAACCACCCAATGATATTATTTAAGTTCCTAAGCAACTCTGAAAAGATAGAACTTCAAACACATTGACATCAAATACATGAGAAGCCCACACCAACACTGAGGTTGAACCCCTTCTCTGAATACTTTTCTACTAAACCATGACCTAAACACCTCCTCTTTAATACTGACTTGTTCTAAAATTCTTTTGTAGCAAAGTCAAAAGTCTAAACTTCACCTTATAGAGAAATTCGGAAAGGAACTCTTAGGGCGGCAGCAGGGAGTTCCATGGATTTATGTCTCTGGCCCATCTTCCTACCACTGCTGAGTTGAATCTCTTCCTGCAGTCTAGACCTGTGTGTATGATATTGCTTTCTCTGGAAATGTGATGGATAAAGTTATGTTTTAAATTTCAATTACTGTGCCTAAAAGACCCATAAAACAAAAAGTGCCTCTAACATGCACACCCCTTGCCCACGAATAGATACTTCCTGAAATACTGGAGGCTATTGTTTATGTAAGATAACAGGCCACATGCTTTCCCTCGCCTGAACAAATTTGTTTGACCCAACTACTCAAGTTATGCTCAATCACATGGGAGGTTATAGGCAGGAAATATGCTTGGCCCTGAATGGAGGTAGGCAGGAAGTGTACAGGCAGGAAGGACACGGACAGATGCTTTTCCCTGATTGGACCTGGAGGTAAATGCATAGCCTTGTTGGTTTGCATTTATACACCCCTGAAAAATGTGGCTGGTCATCATTTTCTGGGAATCCCAGAATGGACCTGGCCAGAGCCCATCATCCTGGCCAGTATTTAATTAAAGCTTGCTTCAAATTTTGCTTAAAATTGTGGTAGTGATCTAATTCTCTCTTGACCAGTGAAATTAACAGATGACCCCACTTGATAAAATTGAAAAAGGTATGCCTGAGAATAGTAGTTTTTAATGGACTTCTGCTAACCACAGTCCATTTAAAAACTTGCATGTCTGTGTATGGGCAAAGAGTACATGTGAATGTGCAAGTATATAGGCCACATATATATAGGCCATGTGTGTATAAATCATGTATGTATATGTCACGTGTATATAAACCATGTATATATAGGCCATGTACATATAGGCCACATGAGTATGAACCATATATATGTACATATATGTGTCACATGTGAACAGGACATGTGTTACAAGCCTTATGTGTATAGGCCACATATGTATAGATCATGTATGTATAGGTCACATGTGTATAGGTCACATGTAATAGACCATGTGTATATAGGCCACATGTGTATAGGGTATGTGTGTATAGGCGATGTATGTATAGGCCATGTACTAGGTATCATGAACAGTTGCTCTCACTAAACCTGAGCTCACCTAGGCTCGCTTTCCAGTGAGCTTCAAGGATCCTCCCGTCTGCTCCCCAGCACTGAGATTGTAGGTGGATACTACCACACACTGCAACACCTCACAACTTCAAAAATTCAAAAGAGAAACTCCAAAAGTTCTCTCTCCTGTTTCTCAAGGTGCTTCAATTATCAGTGTTGGTATTTAGTACAATCCCTGAAGAAGGTAGTAATCATGAGTAAATAAAACTACATTTGGAGTTGGAATACAATAGCAAGATTCCAAAGTTATAATGAAGTAAAACTAGCTTCAGTAGTGGCCTATAGGAGACCATATGGGGCAGTCTAGAAGAATGCCTCCTGAATTTGATGTATGCAATTACCTGGGCTTCTTATGAAAACAGATTCTGCTCCACAGGGACGTACTGAATGAAGACACAAATCTCAGGGTGTGAGGAAATCACATGACTGCTGACCTGGCTACATACAGAGTATGAAGGCCACGGAGATGTAGACCTATGTAAGCCTAGTAAGATCGGAATCTCCTCCAAGGTATTTCTTAAAAACACAAGCCTTAAAGAATCAGGAAAACTCTTGGAGTTTCCAACTAAATCAACTGCTTACATCTAACCAGATCCCATCACTCTCCCAGAATAAAATAGAACACTTGGAAAATATGTTAGAAACTATTACCTAAAGAAGAAAACCGTGTAAAATACGATTTTTTCATATTTGTTGGCTATGATATGTGTGGGGAAAGTATTACAACATGAAGAACCAGCAGCTGAGACCGTTAAGTACTTATTCTCACATCACACTCTACTCTACTTAAGCAATGCAGAACTTACTTGGAATTAAAATCAAACCGAGTTTTCTATGTCTTTGTGTTAAAGGTATAGACAAGAACAGTATGGCTTAGCCAGCCAGTCACAAAGAAGTATTTACAC
This sequence comes from Dicrostonyx torquatus, assembly GCA_028555095.1. NCBI lineage: Eukaryota > Metazoa > Chordata > Mammalia > Rodentia > Cricetidae > Dicrostonyx > Dicrostonyx torquatus. Next base: position 9,065,581 of record JAQHUG010000014.1, on the reverse strand, counting down.
ATCGCCTGACTGATAATGTAAATCTATGTCAACTTCTTGATGGATGGTTATAGATTAAGTATTTACAAACACAGAAACAAATTATATAACATTAATGGCTTGAAAGAAAATACTTTTGAAGAGAAACAAATCTGAGGGTAACTGCAAACAGCCTCCCGAATAGGGAAGAGCTCAATTTTCCACATGTGAGGCCAACTGCTTCCCTAAAACTCTGTGCCAAAACTGTGATCTTCCATACCCAGCAAGACCCTGAAATTAAGAGTTTACCTTTTAGCTGAAACTGAAGCATATCATTTTGCCCAGATTAATTTTGGTGAAAACAGCCAGCAGCTTCCTGCTGTCTCGGGGTCAGAGGGAACATCTCCAGTTTTTAAGACTGGGGTTCAGACTGGGTGTTTAAAAGGAGGTTCTCAGGAAGAGCGTGGCATTTGACAACTTCAAGAGATATTTTCATGGTCACAGTCAAGGTGTAAAGGAGAGACCATGGTGTTGCTGCCATCTACGCGGTGTAACTAGGGGACCACTCAACAACATACAAAGGCCTCCTGAAATGCAAGGACCAGCTGGCCTGTGCTGCCTGTGTGGTGCTGAGCCTGCAAACTCTGATTTAAATCACAGAGCCTTCAGAACAGAGGGAAGGTCCTTCTGTGTGCTGGTTCCATTCCCAGCACAGTCAAGGTACTGTATGGTTATCAAATACACCATGTGGGAATGTAAAGGTTATAGTGATGGGAAGAAGGGAGTGTTTCCACATACATGATCACCACACTCGAAAAAATACTGTGGTTGTTGTAAGGAAAAAATAAGTTTTTTTTTTTTGCTTTGTTTTGTTTTACCAATTATCTAGTCCAATTTTTCTAGGTTGGCAAACTGTCCTACAGAGCGCACTCCCCAGTGCTCTGACAAGACAGTACTTAGGGGCAGGGGCAGCCTTCTAAGCAGAGAAACAGAGGGACCTCAATTTTTATCAAAATATCAGTTTCTACAGTTGTCCTTCCAATAATATTGATGCTTCATACTTAATAGGCTCAAGTCTTTTATAAAAATTAAAGTCAATGTGGCATAACAAGTGGTATTTCACAAGCAGGAAACAAAACAAAATGCAATTATTTTCAAAACACAATCAGAGACCTCCGTGGTCTCCAGGCATCTGTTCTCCTAAGACAGCTGGGATTTAACTACCCTGCCAAATCCTTAGCTAGCTCACATTTCCTGAAACACAGGAGCTGACAATCACAAGGTCGAACATACCCTTAATCATTGACTCGGCTGCATACAGATCTTGTTTGTAGGTCACCTAAAGGACAGATAAACCTCATTAGACTCAACAGAGCAGGCAGGAATGTGAAAGCAATAAAGCAATGCCCCCAAGGAAATTCTTCCTGCTGGAGAAATGCTACACATTTAACACAGGCGATTTCCAAATGAAAGCAGCATTAGATATTCACATTAAATATTCAAATATTTCAGCAAATTATGAAGATCTGAGTCTTATATGTTTGAATAAATTATGATAGCATATAGCAGAGGTTACTGAAATATGATTAATATACCTAGGGATTTATAAGAGAAGAAAACGTGTGAGTGTTCAAACAAAAGTATCCACATTACTGTTTTATAAGGGTTTGTATTGGAGAAGAAGGAGGTAGGGAAGATGGAGAAAAAGGGAAGGAAGGGAGGGGAGGAGGGCTGAAAGAGGAGGGGAGTCTCCATAAAACAGAAGTCATCAACTGCATTCTCAACTGAAATTCTGGAAAACTAATTTACATTTAAAGAGACTTTTCCTGAACTGGGACAGTCTTTATGAAACAGATTAGCAGCTCCCTGTGAGCTTTTCCTTAAAACTCAGCTTCTATAAGAAGTAATCTATGGGGTGCCACAGTGTGCCTAAGAATGGAGATCTAGCCCTAAGAGCAAACAGCTTGCTCACAATTGCACTCTGCTCACCTTCCAGTACCCTGCCATGGTATGTAGGTCTGGTCTAAGGCAGACCCTTCCCAGAGGCCATCATTGAGTTCAGACACAGAGCACCTGCAAAGTCGGTCTCTTATAAGTAAGGAACTAGAGCACAGTGAACCATGAAACAGAATTAAGTAACTACAATAAGGTCCAATAGGCTCATGAATTACTCAGATGATTAATGATGCCAACGATTTAAACCTCATTTTGACAAATGCTCACTTAGCTCGAACCTTTTTTTTCCCCTATATCATCCCATCCATGGGTTTGTAGAGATGTCTTCTTTAGCTCAGGCAGACCAGGGCACTTCTGGGAATTAGACTTATCTGCCATGCCCTCACCCTACAGTCCGTTTGCTGATGCCATACTCTCAGAGCTGCAGTAAGAGCAAGCTCCAAGGAGAATGGAAGGCTACTGGACCATTTAACAAATCCGTCAAAATCAAAGGGACTGCTATACTGTCGCTAAAGCAGGTACAATCCACTGACAGCCATGACTCTGGGTGTTGCAGTTACTAGCCAGTTCTGCATTCTAGAAAAGAAGAACAAGCTCACTCTATAGATTTGCCAAATATAATGGATCTGGTTCCAATAAACATTTATAAAAATGCTCTGGATGCTGCTCAAAGGGCCAGCAGTCGGGCAATGAAAGGAGCCAGCTGTCCCCTGCAGGGAAGGACTTCAGGTCCTTCAGCCAAGGGCTCCCTGTGATACGGAACACACCTAGTTTTAAACTCTTTCTTCACCAGATATCTGAATTCAAAACTAACTAGTATTTGTGATTAAAGTAAAGAGATAATTTGTGCAGTCATTATCTGTTGTATAGTTGAAACTCCAGACAGAAATCAAGAATATACTTAACTAACTATTCATTTTTTATTTTCTCTGGCTTTGAGAGGTAAACTACATTCTAAGTTCAAATTAATATTAATAGTAGATTTTTAAACTTATGTAAGTTTATCCCCAAATATTCAAATAGCTTTTAGAATTCTTATAACTTAAAGCACTGCAGTTATTCATGAATAAAATAATTGGGTTATTATTTTTAAAAGTAATATTCACAAACTAAATTTTAAAAGTTTCTTAAAAGTTTCTCCTGTCTCCACATTATAGGCTATAGTTGCCAACATAACAATTAATGGTTTGTTTACTCAGATCAACATCTGGTATGCTTTGAAGAGCAGACTGAAAGCCAGATATATGGCCACTCATCTGCAATCCCAGCATTTGGAGACTGAGGCAGGAGGAGGGGGAATTAAGGCCAAATTAGTCTACTCAGTGATTTGAGGCTTGCCTGACCTACGAGCTGCATAGCCAGATATTAGCTAGAGGGAAAAATCTGTTTTTTCCTAAATAAAACAGCTAATATACTTCAAAGGGAACATTACTGGAAAATGTCATAATTCTAAAATGATGTGTTATTCACTTCTCTAACTTTTTATAAAACTGAGTTGTCCTTTCCTTATTTTTAAGCAAACAAAACATTACAAAAACATCCTACCAATCAGTTTTGAAGTTGATTTTCAGTACGTCTCAGTCTTTTGGGTAAGATCAAGTGTTGAAATTGATTTTCTTCTGTCAGCATGATCTGTACTTTTCCTTTGACCTTGCACAATACCCAACTATTGACAATAATTACTTTAAAAAAAAAAAAAAAACTCTTGCAGTAATGGACTAACATGTTGATGTTTTTCCTCACTGACTGGTTTTCAAACTCTGCTCACTGGAGCCTCTGGAGGTGCCATGAAGATCACTGAGAGCAGCCTGTACAGGAAGAGTCAGTCTAGCCTATACCTCCCCAGTCGTATCTCCTTCACAAGGTTGTATCTGGGCAGTGATTCTCCTGAGTCGTGTGTTTATCTGAGAAAGTCTACAGAGAGTAACCTGAAGTTCAGACAAACAGGCCAGGTTTCCCTCCCAAGAGCCACTTCACCAGGGAATACTGCACATATCTTCTTTGTTTTATGTGCAAAGCCACAGAAGAGATCTTTCCCAACCAAACCAAGCCAGGGTAGCCTCCACTTACCTTGGGTAAGACTACATTACACTTGAAGTCGCCAAACACCAACCTCATAGGATAACTGTAGTGATATCTCATTTGTATTTTAAGAAATAAAGTTTGCCTGAAGTTCAAAGAGTAAAAGAGCTGCACTGATCAACCTTACAGACCAGGCAGTAGTGACACACACCTTTCATCCCACTAATGGAACCAATGAAAGTATTACCGCGCAAGTGACCCTCAGGTCCCACTGTGGGTGGGAGAGGGAGACAGCTAGATACACGACAGGGAGAGAATTTGGGTATAGTGTTTATTTAGTGTGTATTTGGGAAGGTATAAGGGTAAAGGGATATGGTGAAGAGAGAAAAAAGGAGACAGAGGGACAAAGAAAGAGAGGAAAGAAGAAAGGGGGAGAAGGAAAAAGCAGAGGCTACCTGTTCAGAACACACTCACACACACACACACACACAGTGAGAGAGAGACAGACACAGAGAAAGAGAGAGAGAGAGAGAGAGAGAGAGAGAGGAGAGGAGAGGAGAGGAGAGGAGAGGAGAGGAGAGGAGAGGAGAGGAGAGGAGAGGAGAGGAGAGGAGATGTGAGTGGCTGTTTTGCTTTTCTGACCTTCAGGTTGAATCCCAATCTCTGTCTCTGGGTTTTTATTAATCATTAATGGAGACATCAATCCTATACTTGGAAAAAAACCCTAATAATTATTACACTTGAAAGATATAAAATATTCATTAGATACCAGTGTTAGGTCCAAAGGGAACCCCAAAATGACAAAGTCTTGGCTTAGCTCTAGAACCCTATGGAAAGACAGCTACTCAATGTCATCATTCCTCAGGTTTCTATCTGCCAGAAGAGCCACTTCCCTGCTGGTGTGTTCTTAGGCACACACCTAAGCCACCGGCCTGCAGCTCTCCCCGCCCTCACCACCCTACTCTGCAGCTAAGGGTTTTTCTTTATAACCCAGAAGAATTTTCCCTGCTTGCATGCTTCTCTCTGCTCCCAGAGAGATAGCACAAGCCAATGTCAGTCCACTCCTCTCCTCTCTGTCCCAGAGATTTCCCCAAAACACCTCTGGTTATTCTCTCTTTCCATAATAATAATAATAATAATAATAATAATAATAATAATAATACTTCCCTCCCGGAAATTGGTCATGTCAGAGGTTTCTCGGTCCCCTTGTTTACAATGGGTATTTTTGAACTTCATTTCCTACCTTGAAAAAAACTGTATGAAAATCTCAACAATAGAAATTATATTACCACACTGAATGGTTGAGAGCTAAGCAGAAATGCTTTCACTTCTTTGTTTTGAACTGAAATGCAAAAACAATGGGATTTGCAAAAGCTTTGTCTGTCAAAGGGAGACTTCCAGTCATTCATCCCAGTAATACTGCGATGACACAAATACACCCAGGCTCCTTCTTGATATGCAGTGGAAGACAATGAAGCAATTGTTAAATTTCTCCAACAACTGGTTATAAACCCATGCCTTGGAGCCATTTTTGACACTGGGAAACGAGAAGTCTGTTTAGGTCATAGTGTACAGAGTACAAGTGTGACCTGCTAGTGTCTAAAAGTATACTGGGGGAAGACATGGGATAGATATTCTCTTCGGTTCTTCTTAAATAGGATCAAGTCCCACCAAAGCAAATGATCACTGAAGCTACCAGCTCCCAGCCAATCAGGGGCACCATGAACTCCTGTCTCAGGAGCCGAAGGACTTTTCTATGCCTGGGCATTTTTGTGGAGGAGGAACAAACCATGGTACCTTGTATGGTAAGGAATTTTTTGTTTGTTTGTTTTTGTTTTTGTTTTTCGAGACTAGGTTTCTCTGTGGCTTTGGAGCCTGTCTTGGAAATAGCTCTTGTAGACCAGGTTGGTCTCGAACTCACAAAGATCCGCCTTCCTCTGCCTCCCAAGTGCTGGGATTAAAGACGTGCGCCACCACCGCCCGGCTAGGAATTTTTTTTTAAGTAAATCAATAATGTATTCCTCAGCCATCAAAGGAGCTACCACAGGCAGGCTGGAATTAACTCTTAATGTCTGAGTTTTCACTTCACTTATATCAAAATATATATGTCAACGTTAAAATAATAACCTCCTCATGGAATTTCAGATGGCCTTGAATCCAGTCCTATAGGCAGTCATCAGGAATCTTGTCACCCTTGAATCCAGTACTATGGCAGTCATCAGGAATCTTGTCACCCTTGAATCCAGTCCTATAGCAGTTATCAGGGAACTTGTCACCCTGCACATCACCAGGGCATAAGTTCCCTGACTTCCTAGGGCAAGACAAGGCAGACTGTTGCGTATGTCAGAGTCCTCTTCTACCTGGCTGTTACATGGCACTGACATGCTTCTTGGTTACATCCCTACATGTGTTTTCTGTATCAGGCTTCTTAAACATAAAGATGATTTGTTGTTCTGGAATATTATGCTAAGGTGTGTGACATTTGTTTATGCTATGGAACATTTGCTTAATGATGTAAAGATGTGCTGCATTCTTTTATAATGAATTTATTTAGCTCTGTGAAACTATGTTACTTTGTCTGCCTAATACACCTGATTGGCAGAAAGATAAGGCTAAGACCATTGAACAATGAAGTAGGACTTGAGGTATGGCAATCTCCCAAGATCAACTACTTGGAGAGGGAGATTATGCTGATATACAAAGGCAGTCTCAATACAATGACCATATCCTGGATTTATGTCACACAGCAGCTTTGGATGCTCAGGACAGAATTTGAGAAGTAGGAAAGATAATTGAGTCATTGTACTAAGGTTATACAGGGCTCAAGGGAAAACATCATGCTTTCTTACAAAGATTGAAGTTAGCAGTACATAGATTGATACCAAATTCAGAAGCTAGACAAATAACAATTTAATCCCTGGCTTTTGAAAATCTAATGCACAATGGAAAGAGGTAATTAGGTCATTAAAGGCCAGATCAGCACTGTTGGAGGAATGGATCCGAGATACAATCAATGTTGAAACTCATGACTATGATGATGTTTGGATAGGACATGTGATTCCCAGAGGTTTAAAGAAAAATCTAACTATCAAATGTTTCAATTGTGGTAAACAAGGTTACCCCAAAAGGGACTTTAAACAAGCCATTCCTAGAAACAATGTTTTTACCAAGCATAATTCAAACAGAACACCCCTCCGTTCTGTATTATGAAGAAGGTGTGGCAAAGGCAGGCATTGAACTAAAGAATGTAGATCAACAAGAGGCAGTCAAGGTAACTCTTTGCTATTAGGAAACACTTTGAGGGGCCTTTCACAGGCCCCCAAGCCAAATTTGGATCAGTTATTTAATGTCATCATGGAAGAAACTCCTTCCAAGAGCAATTAAAGAACTTAATGCCTATTGTAAGAAACCATACTGCTTTGAATGATAGAGAAGCTAAAGAAGAGAGAACAGAAAATTCAGGAGAAACCATAAAGCAAATATTTTGGCAAACTTCTACAAATTAACAAAGATCAAAATTAAAAACACAAATATATGATATTGTCACTGAAGGTCTCACTATACCTTTTTGAGAAAAAGACAGAAAAATTTGTCTTAACACTGCTTACTTATAGTAATTCTCAGTCTGCTAAGAGACATCAATGAAAGAGTTTCCCACATGGAATGTTAAATAGCCCTACCCTGTGCCAATATTTTGTATGTCAGCCATTTGGAAATGATATGCAAGAAATTTCCTCAATCTATGGTTTATCATTACATGAAATACATCCTCTTAGCTAATTCAAATATAGATACTTTAGAAAGAATGTTTGAAGAGATTAAGAAAATTCTGGCTTGCTGGGGATTACAAATTGCTACTGAAAAAATACAAAGAGGAGATTCTATTAATTATTTAGGATATAGAATATGTCTACAGAAAATTAGAGCAAAAAAAGGTGCAAATTAGAAGAGATCAATTGCAGACCCTTAATGACTTTCAAATAGTGCTAGGAGACATTTTGAATCATGGACCATTATTGGGGTAAAACCTGATAAACTGAGTAATTTGTTCAAAACCATAGATGGTGACAAGAACTTAAATAATTCCTGGAAATTATTAGCTGAAGCTAAGAGAGAATTGGTTTTGGTGGAAGAGAAATTACAGAATACACATGTGGATCATGTGACTCCAAAGCTTAACTGCTTTAATTGCACCATTCTGTTCATATTACCCTCTAAGTATTCTTCTACAGGGATTTTAATGCAAAGAGAAAATATTATCTTAGAATGGATATTTTTACCACCTAAACCAAAAAAAATTAAAGAAACTATGTAGAAATTGTCTCTGAGTTAATTCTAAAAGGAAAATTGAAACTTGGTCTATTAAAAGGAAAAGATTCAGCAAAAATTGCAGTACCTTTTAATAATGATGAAATTTACAAGTTATGGGTAGAAAGTGAACCTTGTTAAAGAGCTTGTAGTAATTTTGGGGATAGATTAACAACAAATATCCCAAAAGCAAAAGAAGTCAACTTATGAAGAGAATTAGCTGGATCCTTCCTCACATTGTATGGGGAACACCAATATCGGGAACCCCTACATCTATACTGATGCAAATAAATCAGAAAAGACAGGATACAAAGCAGAAAACTTAAGTAAAGTGGACTAAAGTCTTTATGATTCTATCCAAAAGTAAAAATTATATGCTATTCTCATGTTATTAATGGATTATACAGAACCTCTAAACACAGTTACTGATTCACAATATTCAGAAAGGGTTGTTTTGCATATTTATATCAGATGATACAGAATTTACTTTATAGTTTATTCAGTTATAAGAAATAATCAGGACTAGGAATCATCCCATACATATAGTACATTCGATCTCATACAGGGCTGCCAGGCCCTGTAGCACAAATTACTGAAGAAATTGAGCAACTATTAATTAGAAATATGCTGGAGGTCTAAGAATTTCATTTAAAAAATCATTTTAATAACAAAGGTTTAAAAAAAAGATTTTTTTTTACAACACTTGGTAATAGGCCAAGGATATTTTAAGGGAATTACAAGAAAATGTCCTACATTTTTCTTTTCAGGATCCCCAAAAGATGCCATCACACTTTACCCTCAGACAACAGAAAGTGACTTTAAGAACATGATACCAACATTCCCAAGAGGTAGGGTAGGTGTTTTTTGGTCTTTCACTGAGTTATGGATATTTGCCATTGTTTAGGGGGGTTAATTATATGTTGTTACTGGTAATGGTCAGGTAAAATTGAAGAAAGAAGATTAGATTCAGAGTTCTTTCTTTGAAAAGAAAGGGGGCTATAGATGTGATAGGCTGTACAGGTATATTATTGCGGCTACTCTAAAAAGAAAAAGGAGGAATATAAAAATGGGATTAAAAGGTAGATTATTGATTCTACTTTTAAACCAAAGAAGCAAATTGTTTTAAATATTTTACATTGATATGGACCTTTGTATATTGATTCAAATTTGAGATTAATTTTGGTAGTATATACTATACATACATTTCTACTCTTCTTCAAGGTATTGTACTTATACAGCTCATTGAAAATGTAATGCAAATTTTTAGTCCTTGAAAGCTATTATTACCAACTAATTAGGGTATAAGGAAATGTAAGGATTCGGGCACAGGGCCCTGCCCGGGTACTGGATTTTTTCCAAGCCCAGCCCAGCTCGC
>JAQHUG010000014.1:9030502-9044253 GCA_028555095.1 Dicrostonyx torquatus | reverse complement strand
TATATTACACCTATGTATGTGTGTACACCTATGTGTGTATACACCTATATGTGAGGATGCACCACTGTGTGTATGCACCTCTATGTCTGTGTGCACCTATGTGTGAGGATGCACCTATGTGTGTGTTTGTGCACCTATATGTGAGGATGCACCACTGTGTGTATGCACCTCTATGTCTGTGTGCATCTATGTGTGAGATGTACCTATGTGTGTGTGTGCACCTATGTGTGTATGCACCTATGTGTGAAGATGTACCTATGTGTGTGTGCACCTATGTATATATTACACCTATGTATGTGTGTACACCTATGTGTGTATACACCTATGTGTGAGGATGCATGGAATACAGTGTACAGGTGGGTTCTGAGACTTTATGTTTGTGTGAGAAGCACTTTACCCACTGAGTCACCATGTAAGGGGAACAACAACAAGGCACAATAATGAATACAGTTTTCAGCACAGAATTCCAAAGTTGTTTTATTGTCCTGGAAGATTACAAAATTCTAACTGCAGTAGCTTTTGAAATTAATGAAGAAAACGGGCAAATGTGCAGGCTTCATTTCACCTGGACCGTCACACCTCACACCTTCTATTTTTATATGCTATATGGTAGAAGATTTCAAGGAATATTTAAATGCAATATCAAGAGCTGCATTTGATAAGACAAATGTTGATAGACCTCTGATATACACTTTCAATATTTTTACAGTATTATCTATAGTATGTGAGATGTCTACAGAGGGAAGAGTTAGCCCACAGTCAAGTTCAAACAATGACAAATAACCTCAACTTTTCCCTGGACCACCACACTACAAAAAAAGTATGAACACTCCCTAGCCAGCCTGCTGGTCTCACAAAATTCATAATGAGAAAAGCCCATAGGATGAGTTCCTTCGTGTCTGATTCCCATAGTGGTGTGAAACACACTGGATGCTATGCTCTTGGCTATGCTGTAGCTAAATCTGTAGAAAACAGAAAAATATAATGCAAATACATATACGTGTGTGTGTGTGTGTATATATATATATATATATATACACTTTCAGTGTCTCTTCCTTTTGCATATGGATGTGAGTGAGCCAGTACATGTGACCTTGTTCTCATAAAAAAGTGTAACTTTTCTGAGGTCCAACGTGACTTTCCCAACCTGTGACCACAGCTCTGTCTAGACAGATAGATAGACAGACAGACAGACAGATATATACATACATACTTGTGTGTGTGTGTGTGTGTGCGTGTGTGTGTGTGTGAAATTTATTCAGGAAAAAGAGGCTGGGCTTGCTTAGAGACAAATCTGGACTTATCACTATATAGATTAATATTACAATAGTAATAATAATAATAGGTCTTGATGAATTTTATAATAAAATTTTTCTTTGAAAATAAGTTCAAGAGTCTGCAATCAGTGAAAAAATCTGAATGCCTGCTGTTGCAGAATATTAACAATCAGACTCTTTTTACTAAGACATGGAAAATTACAAGATATGATACACATATTTGAGCAAAAGAAAGACAAGTAGCAAAGAGGCCATGAACCAAAAGCCATGAAGCCATGAGATACATATTTCCTACAAGTAAGTCATGAACATCATTTATTTTGTAATGAAAGAAAGTGGAATAACATTTCCATACTTGGCTTGCTAATCCCACAGGTGTGTGAAAAAAGACCACTAACCCAAATCACAGACAAATTAATTAAATCGAGTTTTATTAGTGTGTACTTGGGCTGTCCCCCCCCCCAAGGCAGAGTTCAAGAAATCAGCACTGGATGTGGGAAAGATAAGGCTTTTCTAGCTCAGGAGTAAGGGATTTCCAAATGGGGGATTGGGCAGGCAAAAAAGTAGGGGCCACAGAAGCAGAACATAGGCATGACAAGTTGGTCATAAGAACCTCTTTGAAACAAAGGTAGGGTCCTGGAACAGGCAATACAGAATCATGTGTAGCTACAGTTACAGTTAGGGCCACCTTGATTCTTGAAAAGCAGAGATGTAATCATAAAATGAAACAAACCTAGTCTGTTTTTACTATAAGATAGCTCTTAAGTACAAGATGGAGGCAGTCTGGCTCATCAGGCCCTCTTCAGGAATCCTCTGCCCAGCAAGATGCCCTCACCTACACATCTAGCTTTCTGTCTACTTGTTTCTGTTGCTGTCTATATTGGCCATAAGAACCCTGCATGCATTAATAACAGACATTTTCAGTTCCTAGTGGAACAATGCCTGCATCCTAGCCAAGTCTCACTGTCTTTGTTGTTTCCTAATTTTTCATGTATGTTTATGCTTCTGTGATAGCTATAGTTATTGCATAAAAAATAAAAAGGACTTTGGTTATGTTGTTGTTGTTGTTATAGGAGGGAGGGGCAAGCATAGCTGTGGTTGTATGATGAATCCCCGGTCTTTGCATGAGCCTGAGCCTCTGGACTCATCAGCTGAGTCCTCTGAGCAACAGAAGTTGAGCCCAAATTTCACCTCTCCGTTGTGTTAATTGGACTTTCTCATTGGTGCTACCATGTACTTGGAAGAATGACTTAAAGGGATGAATTACTTTGCTCAATTTCAGGTAGGAAGGAAGTGGCAGAGCACTTTACATTATGGCAGTCAGGGAGGAGAGAATTAACAGGAAGGAGCCAGAGCACAATGTAGTCCTACAGTATATACTACTTCCTTCAACAAGGGCCCAACTTCCACAGTTCCACCACTTCTCTACACTCTGTTAAAAGTTAGAATGCATCAATGAGCTCACCAAGTTTCCTAAATGCTGCTCAATCTGGTCAAGCTGATAACCAAGACAAACCATCAGTCATGTTGGTCAGGCTCAGGCTTTCCTGATGCCATTTCTCAAGAAAACTGCTCTGGAAAGTTTTGATTCTATACTTTGTTCTCTTTCTCAATGATAGAAGAAGTGCTTGTTCGCCTTCTACACATGCTATGAAGGGATAACAGCTTCTGAGCTCCTTACAGAAGACCACACAGACTTCCCAGAAGGCTACAGGAGATGACAGTCTACAAAACTGGAAGGGAAAAGTGAGGCAAGAAAAGTCCTGATGTGGAAAGTATATATACACAAAGGAGTGAGAAAAGGAATTCCAGGATGGGAGTCAAAAAGGAATCCCAGTGATTACACTGCAGGAGCAGGATGAGAAAACAGGCAAGAGGCTCAACAAAGATGATCTGTGGGAGGTCTCAAAATAAATAGAATGCTTCTAGACATGAAAACTAGACAGCAGTATTGGCATGAAGGTGTTTTACTTTTGTGGTGTCTTCCATGTATGCACTTTCCTGTGACTACTTCTTTCCCCCAAAGAATGCAACATTTATTATATGGTTATTTATAAATATAATATATATATATATATTCATATTGTATTATGACTGGAAAAAGGCACTCTGTTTCCTAAACATGAGTGCTTACTAGTAGGAAGTACAGTTTGATTTCAAATATAGATATTTAATACTTTCAGAAAACCAACCTGATGTTCCAATTACAAGCTGCACAGAATATAAAATCTAAAATCATATCTATCTGTCGTTACTGTATCATAAAGTTTTAAATCTGGCTAGCATCAGGACAGACTAAACCCTTATGTTTACCTCTCTGAGGCTTCAAGCCCATGAGATCACCACTGTTCTTAGACTGTCCTCATCAACCAGTAGGCAACGGTTTAACAGCTGAAGAGATTTAGTACTGGGATCCCAGCTTTCTTGTTCTGCTATCCTAACAGAAGGTGTTCCTTATAAACTCAGCCATATAAACCATGCTCTAATCTTTCCTAGTTTGTAGTCTACACATGTATCATGTGTATGTGCACATACTATTAAAAAGCAAAGAGCAAAAACCTGCCAGCATAATGGTACATACTTTTAATCTTAGCACTTAGGAGGCAAATGCAAGCAGATCTATGTTTGGAGCCAACCTAATCTACATAGGGAGCACTAGATATCCGGGGCTACATTGTGAGACCCTGTTCAAAAAAAAAAAAAAACTCTGTTGCAAGGCTTGATGTGAAAACAATGCATTCATCCCCCTCTAACTAACTTTGTCTCGCATACAGGCAATCATCATATGCTGTAAATGCTAATCTAGCATGTATTTCTATGTGCAGCAGTCAGCTTTTGCCCAGTAACAAATATGCAGAAATTCTGTTACAATAAACTGTTCATCACACAATTGTAGGGTAGCAGAGGTATCATCCTACCACCTGTAGGCTGCAGGGCTCTGATTCAACTGTTTGCTCTGGTGACTTAGACTGGAGGGGCAGCAACTTAAACCGTCTTCCTATGACTTCTAAGAGCAGCACAGAGGACAAACCCAGGACTGTTGGCACATTGTCAACCTCCACCTGTTATGTCTAGCAAAATCCCTTCGCCCAATGCAAATCAGGCAGACAGACACAAAATTGAAAAGAAGACTTTTCCCAGAAGGGTTCATGGCAATGGTATTGTTTCCAGAAGACGATGACTCCATTCTAACTGTGATTGACACAATGCTTCTAATTAATATACCTGTGATGTGACCTTCTGCTTTTTCTGTTTTATTCATTCTCTTTTGAACAACAAAAACAACTTCATCTCTTTTCCTCACCACAATACATAGCCGCACTTTTCAGCCCCCATCATTTCAATGTTTAGCTTTAATCTTACCAACGCGGAGATTTTATGTCATTGACTATGTAAACTTTTCTCAGCTAAAACACATAATGCTAAAAGTCACTTTCCTGAATAAGTCTGCTTTCCCTGGAATTCAAGCTTGTCTTTTGTTTTATGTGGTTATCTTTCTGTATGATTATAATTCTTCAATACTGCACACTTGGCTGCTCACACCCACATCTATTCTCAAGATAAGCTAAAACTCATGAAAAAGTTATCCTTGGAATCTCCAGTCCTTGCAACCAGAACCATTGTGCTTTCTGGCTATTTCATAGGTATTGTTCTCAGAATGCCACATGCCATCTCAGGGACAGTCACAATCTATCTATCATTAACCACCCAGGCCCTGTGTATGCGTGCAATCTTCTTTCTTAACTGACCCATTTTACCAAAACAAATCCTTCAAGAACTTCCTATGAAAAGATTGTATAGAGAGGCTTATAAACATATCTGAGGTTAGTATGTTCAGGAACTTCCTCTTAGATTGGACAGATTGCACACACAAAAGCCTTCCAAAGACAGAAAGAGCCACAAAGACACACAAAGCTGCACAAAGTCAGCAGGCAGCATGCAAGGGGCTTCTCAGTGGGCAGGCAGCATGCAAGGGGCTTCTCAGTGGGCAGGCAGCATACAAGGGGCTTCTCGGGCAGCAGGCATCATGGACTGGCTCTGGAGCTGTGGTTTGGAAGGCACCTCGGCCCCACTGCAGCCTGTGCTCTCCTCACACTGCTCCCAGAGCTCACTTATTTTTAAGCATCTCTTAATAAACATGAACGTGGAGAGTTCTCCACTGGCTTCCACTTATTTGGAACTCTGCCTTTTATATCTACCAAGTGTCTGCTATTAATTCACCTTTCAAGCTGAATACTTTTTCTTTTGTTATTGGCATTCCTTCTGTTCTTCTGATCTTAAAAATTTATGACAGATTTTATTCCTTTCAATTCCCTTGGATAATGTTTAAGTTATGAGTAAAATGATATAAATGTCCAGTCCACCAACTATCAATTCCTAGAAACAGAAAGTGTGTGCATATTAATCACATACATATTCCAAACTGTCTTCTACAAAGAAGTCCCTACAAATGGGATGCAATTGTAGCAAGTTTTTAAACATAAAGTACATGAACATGACTCATAGGGATTCAAACCCTCCGAAAATATGTATTTGTATAATGAGATTATTTTTCTGGGGAAGGAAGGATTCCTTAATTTTCAGAGGTTTTACAACGCCCCCCACCCAAAGGTTAGGAACTATTGTTTTATGGTAATCATGCAATGGTCCATGGCTACAGATAATCTGATTATACATCCTTCCATCCGTGACAACCTTCAAATTACTATTGCAGCACGGCAGCCTGGGAAGTTTGCCCAACAGGGAACAATATATACATTCGCATAAGCTGAAGCAAAGGCATGCATGCACAGGTTTCTCACTGTGTCGTTGGAGGAGCATGCTCACAATAGTCAAGCGTTCACGAAATAGACCAGTTTACAATTAGGTAAACAATGAACACCTGCATTCGATTTATCATCTCGACATCGAACCTGAAGCATTTTGCATACATTTACATGGTTTGAATTATGCAATGCACCTTAGAATTGCATGAGACAGTTATCCATGAAGCTTTGTTCTTCTATCAGATCATCTCCTGAGTAAACAGCCTCAGACTGTGTCCCTACGAGGTTGATACAGAAACACCCCTTGCTGTATAAGAAGTAAAAGCACAAATGAACTGGATAAGCATGAGATTTCTTTTTGGGTAGGAAGTTTTAAATGAGTTCACACAGAATGCATCTGCAAAGGCCTTTAAATACCTTCTACAAAAAATAAAATAAAATAAAAACAAATAAACTTGTCAAATTATTCCAAATTTTGGCAAGCCTATACAGTCAATGTTCACTATGAATGGCAATCTCATCCATAGCTCAGCAATGCAGAGATTTTTAATTATTTAATGTATGTATCCAGATAATTATTGCAAAGCCATAGTATGGGAAGGAACTTCACTGGTAATAGGTAATATTAAATTTTCACTTTTAGACTTTCTGTTGACTTCCACAAACAAATATTGTCAAAAACAATAAAAAGCAAAAATGTCAGTGGGCTCTCATTTACATTCTTGGGTAAATGACTCAAAAGTTAGACAATAAAATCTGAAAATGAAATAGTGGCCTATATTGCAAATCATTACTCTTAGGTGTCAATGAATTATCTAATGTGTATAAACAACAGAAAGAAAACAAGACTTTTATCAGCATCTAACCACGAAGATAAGAAAGATTTAAATTCTTGCAAGAGCACTGAGAGAGTTTTGCCGTAAGCGCATCAAAGGAATATAAAAAGTTGAAAGGAGCCCAAGACATTCAGAGAAGGGAGAGCCCAGGTCTAGAATGAGTTTCCTCAGTAGCAGGATCAGCCACATTATTCAAAGGCAGACGATGTATAAAAGCTGGACTCCTGGAGAGGCTAGTGGCCAACACAGTTGAAGCTACCTGTAAGACATATTCATACTCATAAGCAATGGAAAATTTATCTCCCCCCTTTAAGTGAGAAATACGAGAAAAAATGGTCGGAGACATGGAATAACATCAGCTCATTAATGAGGCCAATCTTCATGGGAAATTTCCCAGGCATATGCTGAGAACAATAGGTAAGACTGAGAGGGTGGGGTAGGGTGGGACCCACACAGACACAGATAAAGTGAGGAGCTCACTGTCTCAGTGGCCACATGCCACACATGGAGATGCTAAACAGAGGCAGGTGACAGTGATCTTGATAGACATCTTTCTTCTATTCAGCTGACACACTGCAAATCACAACAAACATAAGTCTAGGGTGATCCAAACTACAAACCATCTTAATTATCCCCCAGTAGACGTCACCGAATCTTTTCCAAACAAAACCCCAGTTGTAAAATTCTTTGCTCCTTTCTGCACAGCTTAAGCAGGAGCACCTTGCAGATCTGCTCCTTACTGACATCTTGTACCTTCTTCCACTTCCTAACTTTCACCTCACATGCCACGTTTAGAACTACCCTGAGTCTTTCACACTGCAGAACGAGTCCCTCAGCATCAACTCTTCTCTAAATTGAGCCAGTGAAACTCAGTTTCTGCCAAATGCTGGGCTCCTCTGCTTAACAAACACTTTTCCGTAGTCCATAAGATCTGTCTTCTTCTGACAAGACAGACTCCATAGCAGAGGAAGAATTGAATCTGCCTAAACAGTAGGCCACCAGGCCAAACATAATAAAACTTTTCAGCAATAACAGAATGAAGGACAAGAGCATGAATGAATTTCAAAATTCTTACTACAAGCAAGAAAGATTATAAATCCATGATATCAGTGATAGGGCACGCTCATTTGCTTGTTTTCATTTTTTTATTTTTGAGACAAGTTCTCTCTACCTAGCACTGGTTTTTTTTTTGCTGTGCACACCAGACCAGACCAGTCTCAAACTCAGAGATTCACCTGCCTCTGCCTTTCAAGTGCTAGGGTTAAAGGCGTGTACTAACACGTCTGGCCCCAATATGGCATTTTAGAATAAACTTCAGCGATTAAAAGCAGATGGGTGGTATTCAGGTCAAAGGGTGGTGAAAGGGACCCAAGCTCAAAGGGGCATGAGAGGCACAAAGCTATCTGTCGGGTGCGGTTCATGTGAAGTTCTCAGGGATACACGCTTTGTGATTACGTACCAAGATATTTGACTTTTACTCTCATATAAAGTGTGTCCCAGTGACTCTTAAATATAAAATAATATCATCTACAATATCAATGATAAAAAAGCTACCTAGTAATAAGTTTAACAAAAACATTGTAAGACTTATAGAGAGAAATCTAGTAAGTTTAGTGTAAACACATCTTTAATTGAAAGAGATTTGACTGTTCATAGATGCTATATTAGAAATACCATAGTTTATCCTCAAATCACCCTCAGGTAAATTACAAATAAAAAAATAATCCTAGCATATTCTTAAAAATTGTAAAATCAAACCCTAAAATTTATATAAGAAATAGTCCTCAAATCCTATAATACTATTAAATAAGAATCAGTCAATATAACTTCCTAAATATTTTTGGCCAATAATTATAAATTACAATAGACATAATATCCTTTGCCTTGGCCCTATTGAGATAACAGTGTCATGTTATAGCAACTGTTACAGAACCTAGGCTACCTTACTAAAGAGAACAAATATCCAAGGAAGCTTGATAGCAGACAGGATACAAAAGGTTATATATACCTGACAGCTGGGCTTACAGGTAAGTGGGAAATTAATAAGGAATTATATTGCAAAATTGCACAGGCTAAATAGGTTATTACTATATAACTATATATAGTTATATAGTTATATATAGTTATATAGTAATATATATATATATTTCTCTGTACTCAAAGGATTAAAGTTTTATATATATATATATATGAATATGTTTGTGCCCTCAAAGTAGAATGTCTCAAAGTACAAAGACTCAAAAATCCACAAATAAAACCAAAGGGAGGGAGATTACACCACCAATAACAAATGATTTGTTCTGAATGTAAAGGGGACTCCAAAGTGCCATTAAAGAATAAGTCAGCATAAATTAACACAGAGGGCAGGGATGGCTTAGCAGGTAAAGGTACATGCCACAAGGTTTGATGACCTAAGTTTGCTCCCTAGGGCCCACAGAAGGACAGAAAAGACTAGCACACAATGTCTCCTGATTGCCAGACATATGTCCATGGTATGCATACAAATATATAAACAAAAAATAGACAGACAGACAGATAAATGAAGTTATTCTGAACAAGTATGGAGGCACACTGCTTTAATCCTAGCATTTAGCAGAAGAAATAGGTGTTTGTGAGTTTGAGGCCACATTGGTCTACAGAGTATGTTATAGGCCAGACAGAGCTACATTGTAATACCTTGTCTAAATAATGAGCAAACAAGCAAAATCAAAAATGCAAATTATCCACTTCTATCTAAATCTAAAGAATGATTAAAAATGAAACAAAACGGAAACTCGTCCAAGAAATGCTACTTAACTTATACTGGAATAGAAAGTTTGCGGACCACATTGACACTGATATCGCCAGGTGGAAAACCCTCTGCCTCTCTAATTTAAATATACACACATCATAAACAAAATTCTCTCATGGATATGCCTCCTATATATTCCATAAGAACCCAGGAGATATACATATAGGACTGTTTTAGATAATATTCATATCAATGACTTTGCTATGTGACCATAATCCTTAGTAGGGGTGCTTTCATTGACCTTCTTTGTGTATGGCCAAAGAATAGACACATGGACAAGTATACTTGCTCAATACATAACACTTAAGGGTTATCGCCTGCATGCACCTGCCTTCTTGTGTCTCTGCTATTCTCCATCAATCACAGCCCCCACCAGAAAGGTGTGAACTAGGATAACCTTCTCCTGTGCAGAGAGAAGCATGCAGATGTTCTTTTAGGCAAACTGATGAGAACATTGGTACCTAGAACTCCTTTATACATAATAATGACCCATTACTGGCTATGCTTGATCTGCTCTGTTTGAAATCCTCATCTCTGATAACCTAAAGATAAGACCTTTCTTAGAAACAAAGATTTCACAAAGGCAGTCAAGTTAAGTGAAGTCATTAGGATGGTCCCTGGTCCAATCACTGTGTCCTTCTACAGTGGCAAATTTTAGACAAAAACAAAGACAAAAAGAAAGACACACACTAGATGACAAAAGTGCCATATCCATGGACCAGAAAATTCAAGACTTCTAGCAAAAGCTGAGGGCTAGTTGAGACAAGTGTGGCTTCTATCCTGTTGCCACTGGGAAGAGCAAGCCTATACAAACTTAGATTCTCGGGCTCCAGAAATGAAGCACAGTAACTTTCTGTTTTTACTAAGCCACTTTGAGAATTTTTTGAAACCTAGGAAACTGCTATATATTACCTCAAAGCAAAATGAAATAGTACTAAGAGCACTGAAAACTTAATTCAGTTTGAAAACCTGGCATTAGGAATAAAGAAATTGAAAGGAAATAATGTCATGTAGTGGCACAATTAAGACTGTTCCACCTAACATGAGAGGTAGAATATATAGCTAATGAACTCATAAATTTGGACATGATGGCTTCCTGTATCTATACCCTTAAACACATAACTTTACATGACTCCCCACCAAGGTAGGTATGAAACCTATGTCTCCATCTGCAGATGATAAGAGCAGTGGAAGAGAGCAGAAACAACAGTGCTCCAATCACAAGGTAGCTTTAGTTTGCACGCTTCTCCTGTCCACACATGCACCACATCCATTAGAACAAGCCTAAACAGCCCATTGGTCAAAGAAAGATGACACACTGTGCCAGAGATGTCCACACTTACACTTCACAAAAGTTAACTGCACCAATGAGAAACTGTCTTCAAAGTGGCAAGGACAAAGGTAGCTAATGATCACATTTTTAACAAAAGAATATGATATTCTGCTTCTTGGAAAAGTTCTTTTAAATTAGACTAAACTATGCAAAATTTAATAAACGACCATATATTACAACCATACAAAAGTAATAACCTGCAAATATATTCAATAGAAATAATAAAAAGTATGAAGAAGAACAAGTAACTGGAAAATAGTGGCAGTGTAATTCTATTCATAAAAACATTAAAAGTAGGGAAATTTTCAAATAAATAGAGAAAGACAAGGAAATTAAGACAAAACAGAGCCACATGAGGAAAGAAGGGATTATGGGCCAGAATAAGGGCACAAATGGCCAGGAACACACAGCACGCTGCATGAATGTGAACTTAAAATGTGTGACTAAGAGATAAATCATGCACATTCATGAACAAAAGCCTTCATGGCTGAAACAGACTTAGGCCTTTGTGTCCTTTCCTCGCATAGCACACAAAGGTGCAGACTGGTGTGGAAACCGTTAACAGTAATAGGCCAGGGTTGTCTTGACAACACTGGAAGTTTAGGCAGGATCATATGTTCTTCTCTAACATTTATCAATACATATTTAGTATCATTTAATAATGTGATTTAATAAATATTAACATTTTAGTAAATATTATTTGGATGTAAATTATTCACCTAAGATTTAATATTTATCTTCACTCAGTGTTTACTGAGTTAAGTCTCTTTAGTGTCAATGAGTTGACGTCATTCTATTTGCCCAATTGGAATAAAGACAAAGGAGCACACAGACGCACAAGCAGGCAGCTTACTCACTTCTCTGCATATTGTGTGCCTCCATGATGGAAGAAGAGCACACCAGCTACCATCAATTATACTCAACTCTGGGACATCACCTTGGTGTAATTTGACTTCAACAAGATCCTTGGGTTTAAACAGCTACCTTGGAAGGCAGCTACCCATTGATACAGCTCACGTTTATAAAATGCAAGAAAATTATGCATCAATATTACCAAGACCGAAATACTAAGCATATTCTAGATACACAGTCACCAATCGCATTATTCTCATGCAGTCTGCCCATAATTGAACAGTACAATATGTAATGTAACAATCACATGTCATTTACCATTTCTAATCTCAAAGAATGTGCTTGAAACAAGAGGTTTTTAACCTTTGCCTGAATTCATCTTATTTCATTTTCTGAAACTTAGGCTATTAAATAAGATGCCATTCTTAAAATGTTGGACACATTAAGCATCCTTCCTTTTCGAATTCTAGAAGGAATGCCAAAGTCAACGCCCCTGCTTGGTTTTAAGTGCCAAATTTATTCACCTACTGCAATTCCCTTCAAACGTGCACTCCGTTGATTCTTTTAAGTGGTGGGCAGCTAAGACCTGGCCCAGTGTCCTGATGATGGTTCTTGTTTTATAATCTAGATGAATCATCTGGCAAAGAGGGTCATTATTCATCCATCTGCAAAGAGCAATAACAGAATTTCCTAGTTGAAGGGGTGAAATGCATGCCATGTACTCCTTAGGGAACTGGAGAGAGCACAGATTCACTGAAATCACAAGGAATGTCATGAACTGGGCAGATGAAAAGGGCAGAAACTAATTCATAATAAGGAAAGTAACCAAAAACCCTCAAAACAATCCTACTCTTCACTTGCCATTTGCCAACCAGTTGTGCTTTTCTCAATGATTAAAATCTTTCTTGGAAAATAGTGAGGATCTGTTCCTTGGACTCACAATAGTTAGGGAAATTCCATGGGCATTGGAAAGTCTGAGGAAATGTAAGAATTGTCAGCAAAGACCTCAAAACCCTGTGTGAGCATAAAGACTAAGTAAGGTGAAGCATTGCCTCTGACTATTTGGAAATATGTCAAAATATCCAAAAGCCTTTCCCACACCTACATGGAGAGGGAACTCACAAAGGCAGTCTCTACTAACAGGACATTTGAAATCTTCAGAGTGTCGGTGTGAACCTGTATGAACGCCAGTGGAAACTTCTACTAGGCACAGTGGTTTGAAACATGCCATTAGGACAGAAGTTTCCATGTTCAACTTAAACTACATATGTGCCAAGAAATAAATCTACAATATATTCTATATCGATAGAAATTATCTATTTAGAACAACAAAGTCAAAGTGTGTGTTGTCATATGTATGTATCTGTGTGTGTGTATGTGTCTGTGTGTGTGTAGATTTGCCAACATAATATGACAAGACATACTCTGCTATTATCTATTCTCAAAAATGGTTTTATAGTCACAAGTAGAGTATTAACACTCTTCATATAGATTAGACTGTTGGTTAGACATTGTGTGTCATACATCTGACAATGTTAAGTATATGTATATACTAGTGTAGGAGGGTCCTTCTGTATTTCTGTGCTTTCACTGGTTAAATAAAGAGACTGCCTTGGCCTGTAGGATAGGGCAGCCCTTAGGTGGGCAGAGTAGACAGAATGAAGAGCTGGGGAAAAGGGAAGTGTGCCAGACACCATGATGCTCCTACCCGAGATAGACATAGATTAGACTCATGCCAATAAGCCACGGCATGTGGTGATACACAGATTTCTAGATATGGGTTAAAGCAAGATATGAGGGTTAGTCAAGAAAAGGCTAGAGATAATGGGCCAGGCAGTATTTAAATTAACATAATTTTCATGTGGTTATTCCTGGTATAAGCTAGCCGTGTGGCCG
>JAQHUG010000014.1:9004507-9029986 GCA_028555095.1 Dicrostonyx torquatus | reverse complement strand
TAGCAGATTCAACTGTAACTCAGATAAAAAGCTCATTCTCCGGGTTGGACTACTGAGCTTGGCTCCTGCCTGGAAGGGGAGCATTGCATGCCAATGGCTCACAGGTACAAGAAGATCTATCATAATGGCAGTTGGTGCAATGCGCACGGCTCAGAGGCACGAGCAGCTCCGCCATGTTGGACTGGGCACACCAAGCAGCCAGTACCTGTATTTGATCTGAAATTGTCACAGCTTATAGATTCTTAAGAGCTTAGCATTTTAAAAGCGCAAAGCAAAACTGTTCCTGTACATTAAAGAATTACAGATTCACAGTAGGACAGATTCAGACATAAAAGACCTCTAAATGGGTCATACTGTTAAATAAATGTACATAGGCTTGGGAGAGAGAAGAAAAAAATAGAGTAATAAAATAAACAATGCCTTAAAGGTAAAGACTTTAAAGAGACAGACTACAGATAGTTATAGATTAAAAGAGATAAAAATATCCATGTAAACATGGAAAATTCACAGAATGTCTGAATTATATATTTTATTGTGTTTTCTTTAAATTTTTTTGACTGTAAAGGAGCTAAGTACAGAAAGACATTTTATTGTATGGTCTGCTAAGCTAAACCAGCATGAATATTATAAAGATATTATTGCTTCACAATTTGGGTCTAAGGATATGATGCTTTGGAGAGATTCTTCTTTTGTTTTCATAAGGATGAGAACCTGTGGATTTCTCCTATACCAATCTGGTATGATAGACCACGTCCTCCTGAAAGGTCACCGTGAACACCTTCAGAAAATTACTTCACTCAACTAATGATTGCGATGTACCTAGCACACAGGTTATACCATGAAAGACCTAATTAACAGCGCCCCATATAGCAGGAAGAAGTTTGGAGAGAAATAACTACGTCCATATTCCCAAATATTGCTTATAAATTTTTTTTTGCATTTAAAGGGGGAGATGATATGGATATAAATAATTTGCATTGGTATAAATTTTGATTTATTGATATAAGTTTAAGTCAATCTTGTTATATGTATATTTCTGGTCTTGATTAAGGTATTTGTGTAATTGTGTAGTTCATTAAAAATGTAATGTATACTTCGGAAATATAGGTTGTTAGTGAATAATCATCAATAATAGTCAAGTTTGTAGTCATGTTAATTATATTTTCTAGATATATAGAGATATATTTCAATTAGATAGGCATTCTTCATATCTTTCAAAGACTCAGAACATGGCATTTAATGTTTTAATAACTTAGGGCTTTTCATGACAATGAGACATGTCTGCTCCTGACAGCACCAAGCTACTTCCTGAGAAAGATGGACATCGAAGACGCTATTTATGGAGTTTGCTAGCCATTTGGGCAAGAAACTGCTCTTACCTGGACTGCTTAAATGGACACAAAGAACCCACAGACAGAGAACTGCTGAACTTGCCTAGAGGTGAGATGATCCTTCAGGGTTCCTGCTTCATAAAACAGTCTGCGAGACATTCTGCAGGTTACAGAAGGAAGTGACTGAACTGTCTTTAAATTTTCCTGCTTCATGGAAATGTCTGCTGGATACTATGGGCCTGTAGGCTGAAGATGGATGCCCCAATGGTATAAAAGAACTTTGGGTGACTATCCAGGCAGCAAGATGTCTCTGTCATTTCTAGAGTTTTGGAAGTTGCTTACTTCTTGTTTACTTAGGTAATATTATATCCTTCTGGAGTCTTTGGTGGAATTGAAGAATGGATAGTTATAATTTTCCTTAGTTATGATAAAAGATAAAATAGATCTAAATATTGTAACTGTAATTCTTGCTTGATAACTGTTTTGTTATATGTAACTTTAGTATGTTAAAATGAAAGCCTTTCTCTTTTGTTTAAACAGAAAAAGGGGAAATGGTATAGGAGAGTTCTTCTGTATTTCTGTGCTTTCATTGGTTAAATAAAGAGACTGCCTTGGCCTGTAGGATAGGGCAGCCCTTAGGCGGGCAGAGTAGACAGAACGAAGGGCTGGGGAGAAGGGAAGTGTGCCACAAGCCATGATGCTCCTACCCGAGATGGACATAGATTAGACTCATGCCAGTAAGCCATGACACATGGTGATACACAGATTTCTAGATATGGGTTAAAGCAAGATATGAGGGTTAGTCAAGAAAAGGCTAGAGATAATGGGCCAGGCAGTATTTAAATTAATATAATTTTGTGTGGTTATTTCTGGTATAAGCTAGCTGTGCGGCCGGGAGCTGGATGGGACGGAACAAAAGGGCCCACATTCCTCTCAGGTGCTGGGAATACAGCCCACACCTCTTACAACAATATACCATTATCCATGTGTGTGAAATTTTTTCTGACAGTCATTCCAAAGACTAACTGAATGGCTTACCACAAGTCTTGACACATTACATCTTTGGTATAGCAAAATATACTTACATTCTATAAAATAATATAGAATAAATAATAATAATGATAGCGATAAATTCTTTTAAAAATCATAAGAACATTTCATTGAAAACAAAACCTTCAATAAAATTCTTTTTCTGAATTGATAAAGACATGAAAACAAACTGAAATTTATAATGCAGGAATCAATATACAATTCAGTTTCTCCCTCTACAGGGTGTCACTTTTTATACACCAGGGCATAATATAACATGACTTGTACTGTGGCTGAAAGCAAATGACATTTGTGTCTTACACAGGGCATCTGAACCAGGAATGAGGTAAGTAGACCAGCCCACACTAAACTAGGAAGAAGGTCCAAGTGACTTTCTGGCACCCAGTTTTTTGGATGTTTTGTGGTAGGGAACACACAGGCTGCAGGTAATGGTGAAACCCATTTTTTTCTGCCCAGGAAGAGTCTGAACTCTTTTTTTTTTATTTAAAAAAGAAATTTGAAATTACCTTAGAAGAAAAGACATAATAAATTTCAGTTTTTAGTTATCCTGAGAAACGAGAGATAAGTTTTTTTTTCCTTTGTAGTTTTTCAGTTTACTAAAAAGAACTTTGTGGTCGAGAAAAGGGTGTGTTCCCAAGAAAGGACTCTAATGTCATTAAACACAATAGATTTCCTGAACCTCCCCCATTGAACTACAGCCATCAGAAAGTAGTCATCTGTTTTATTTCTTCTATTCCAAAAAGAAAATATTTTTCCTGAGGTATGCATATCAAAACTACATCCGACATTAGGACCAAGCCACAGCATTAGCCCAGAGAGATGAAGAACAGAAACCAATAAACACTGCACGTGAATAAGCAGATGTCACACTGGGCCATCAAATCTTATCAGAAAGATGCTTGTGAACGCCATGTGCATGTGTCCCCCAAACGTCATTAGAATAAACACTACACCAGTGTGAGAAGCGGTTGTGGAAATGCATCAGGAACCTGATAGGGCTTCAGCCTTTGTCTTGCTTTGCTATTTAACAGCCAGACTCCCTAACAAGTATTGACATCTTGCTTTAATGACGGGATAACCCCGTCTTAGTGATTACTCTGTCCATACAGTAGGCATTCAAAAAGCCTTTCCCTTTCCCCCCTCAAAGAAATTGTAAAAACCATGGAAATTTGGGGTCAAGGTATGGTTTCCATTTTAGCTAAGTTTCAGCTGTCTTAATAAGACGACAGCAGATGTATTTGTCACCAACCAACCCCAAGTCCCTGCCAGGAGCAAATCAGGAGCTAAGTCTGCTCAAGGTAACAAAACAGATACAGCAGGCATGCAAACCATAATTGTAATTAATGCCCAGAATGAGCTGCTGCCAACCATGGGATACAGACCTCTTCCTCTTATTCAGTAACAAACACAGTTGATAAGGGAGTTCAGTAGGCCAAATATAGGTTCTTGAATTCTG
Source organism: Dicrostonyx torquatus (assembly GCA_028555095.1). NCBI lineage: Eukaryota > Metazoa > Chordata > Mammalia > Rodentia > Cricetidae > Dicrostonyx > Dicrostonyx torquatus. The sequence continues at coordinate 9,026,149 of JAQHUG010000014.1, read as the reverse complement.
TAACACAGCAGTGGACAGGAGACAGCAGGAGAAGCTTTCTAAGGGAAGAGGTGGGCCAGATCTAGGAGACGGCACGCTCAGTGGCAAGCACTGTACAGAATATGGGACTTCAGTATCTTAACCAGGGGTTTTGAGTCTTCACAGGGGCTAGCTGTCTGTGAGTGTGTTAGGGCATGTGGGCCTCTTTCTCTGTCAGCACGATATGCAGAGGTGAATCACAGCATTTGTATGAATCTTAGATCTTTCACCTTATTTTCCTGCTTCACAATTGCTGTTTTAAAAAATAAAAGGAAAGAGAAAATATGATATGTTGTGAAAACTGGAATATTATTAAGTATGTTTTAGTTCCTTACTCTAAAAGGTAAATTATTACTGGAGTTTGCACACAAAGCTGCTATTGTGTCACCGAAATGACCCTCCTGCTATGTTTTACTCTCCAAACAATCTCTTAGGAAGTGTTGCTTCTCCAACAGAATGTAGAGCATCCTCACCGTGATTCTCCTGCCGCTGTTCACTCACACCACGGGACAGTAATGCACGCGCTGTTCTGGGACAGTAATGTGCACGCTGTCCCGGGACAGTAATGCACATGCTGTACAAGTGAGACTCAGAAGGACAAGGTGAGTTCTGGAAGAGAAGAGGAAGTCAGCACCTAATCCATGTCGTCATCCATGCCACCAGGCTCTCATCTCATAGAACAGCACATGCCCTTGTCCACACGCCTTGTGATGTAAACAGGGTGCTGCTATCACGGACTGCTTAGTCCCTGACAGTCTGCCACTCTGAGAGAAATGTCGGAGGATGGCCTGGAAAACAGTGCCTGCCACTTCTCATCGTATACAAAACCAGAAGTATGAGCCTCGGTTGTGTTTAGTTCTAGCCAGGCGGTGGTGGTGCATGCTTTTAATCCTAACACTCAGGAGGCAGAGGCAGGTGGATCTCTATGAGTTGGAGACCAGCTTGGTCTACAAGAGCTAGTTCCAGGACTAGCTCCAAAGCTACAGAAAAAACCTATCTCAAAAAAAACAAAAAAAAAAGAACATCAGTTTCATTCTTGTTTATAATTCCAGTGAATATCAATAAAAATATCCAAACATAAGGAATTATCAGATAAATAACCTATAGAAATATAATAAAGATCAGTGCACAGATTGTCAGTCACATAGCATGCTGATATCTGAATCTCTTGGTCTCTCCCAGGCCTGTGTAATGAAGCAACAGACAGCATGTAAGCCACAGATCTGGGGACTGTGGACACAGGTGAAGCATTATTGGACCTGCCAAGGCATCTGGCTTCCTCGTTTCTGAAGTGGCTTAGTGATAGCAGCAAGGATTGAAAATCAGTTGTCTCTGTGGGAGTGAAGCTAAGAAAAGGCAGGTAAACCTTGTCTTTTTGGACAGTCAACTCCGAGAAGCATGCAAACATTCTGATCAGCCTAACTGGGAGATGCAGAGACAAGCTATGTGTGCTCCTGACAGTGGACAGATTAGTAATATATCTTCTTGTATCAACATTTAAGTTTTGCCTAGGGCTTGGATTCCTGGGAAGTCTCTGCCAGAAAGGAATTTTTGAAAGTAATTAAGAAAATTAAAGTGGCTTTACTGAAATCATCAAGTAATGAACCCCAAATACTCAACATATGAATATAACAGAGATTAAAACACAAAAGAGGCACAAATTACTAAGAATGGATGACTAATGAATGCTGTCAGAAAAAGTTAAGGAGGAGGAGGAGGAGAAGATACAAGCCCTGTATTACAGAATATTTTAAGTGATAACCAAATGCACTGAAGACTTACTTAATTGTAAAGTGAGAAGGTCAAGCCAGGAGAATAAAATGTATGACCATATATAAGAAATTTAAAAGGACCTAAGACTGACAGAGAATAAAGCATCAAAATGAAATACATTAAAGACAGTACTGACACAGTAAGAGACAATATACATGGTCAGTAAAATCAGGAGAGGAATAACATCTAGGCTATAAGAGAAACTATACTAAATCAATTAAAAATGATACAAAGAATAAAATGAATAATAAATACAAATTATCAGAATTAATGAGATTTCAACAAGTCTGCCTATTCAGACTGCTATAACTCAAATAGGATAATTATGAACAAGAAAATTATTACAATTCTAGAAGTTGTGAAGTCCAAGTCACCAGATTCTGTTCATAGACAGGGCACTTTCTACATAGAAAATATAACTACAAAGATGGTCTTCCTGCTATCTCCTTATAACAGAAGCAAGCTTCCTGTGGCCTCTTTCAGTAAGTAAACCAATCCCACTTTGTAGGATGGAGTCTAATGGCCAAGCTACCTCCTGAAAGGCTCACTTTAATATCACCTTTGTAGAGCTCAGATTTTAGTATATGAGCTTCAGCAGGGCACAGACATTTAGAGTATGAGGATAAGCAACAAGAAGTGAGAGAGTAAATAGGAAGCTTTATCTTCACTAGGTAAAATCAGCTGAAATTGAATAGACAGTCAGTGGACTCACAAAGATTAGAACATTAAACATTCAAATAGAGAGTACATATTGTGTGCCCAGAACTACTGATAAACTCATGTCACTAAGCTTAAAGTGAACATTATAAATGTATCCTGGTACACTGGAACTGAACCGGAGGAAAGAAAACAATTTATGATTTAGACTAATGACCACGAATTTCTCTGCATAATGACTGTTGTGTCTGAAGATCCCAGCAAAGCCACAGAAGCTTGATCTGAACTCCAGAATTTTCCTACAAGAGGACCAGAAAAACAACATGGCTAAGTCAGTGTACCTTGTGCAACAGTTGTTAGAAGAAAAATTAAAGTAGGAAGAAAACATGACAAGTAGAGAAAACCACGGGTTGGATAGTGTTCAACTCCAACTCATCACAGAGACTGAGTGGTGTATGCTCTGAGGCAACACAGATGTGAGTCCTGTTTGCAGTCCCAGCTGAGAAACACAACTGCTACAAAAATTGGCAAATGACACTTATGCAGAATGAAATAATGGCCTGTACACACATTAATATGAAAAACTGCCCCTTTCTGATTCAGGGTGCTTCATCTTTTAAACTCTAACCATTTCACGTTCATTTTTTTTGTCTTTCTTCCGTTCATTCATTTGCATATACATGTGTGAGTGCAGGAATGTGCACACACACACACACACAGAGACACTCATACAAACCTTTTTAATTCCCCATCCCTTTCCCCATATCCATGCTGACAAACAACTTATGCCTCTGTCTGTTCCCAAGTGATATCATTAGGTTCATTCTTAGGCTCCTTCTTCTAAGACAGAAATTAGCAATAACCCCAAACTCTAATCCAAATGCCACTGCACACTTAGTACTGTCCTATTTCAGTTTTGCTGAATGATTGAAAAGGAAAGAGAAGGGAACAAGGAATAAGACTATAAAAAGAAATAACTCTCTAAAAATCACAAGGCTTGTAGAACAAAGCAAGACACTTTCCACCCATTTTTTGCAGTGATTTCCTATTAACTCAGCAGCTGAATCATAAATATCTTGACCAAACAAAACACAGATGTTATTCATTTCGATCCATGTGGGGTATGCATGGGATATATGTTATGAATCAAATCCCTAGAACAATCCTTTATTTTCTCATATTTCACTACCCAAGGACATCGCATTCAAAGTTCAATAAGCAATGTATTATAAAAAGACTTTTCTTCTCAAGCTCTACCGTAGAATATCATGTATACTATATATACCCACAAAAAAAGTTTAGGATTGGAAGTTAAAATTTTAATGAATTCACATGCCATAGAAAACTTCTGTCACTAGTAAATTATTGTGAGATATTTGTACACTATGAAAATGTATAGTGATTGGTTTAATAAAAAGCTGAACAGCCAATAGCTAGGCAAGAGGTATAGTCAGGACTTCTGGGCAGAGAGAGGGCTCTGGGAAGAAGACAGCATTGCCAGTCAGACTCAGGGGAAGTAGGATACGCCGTACAGAAATGAGGTGACACCACATGAGTAGAACATAGATTAGTATAAATGGATTAATTTAAGTTATAAGAGCTAGTAAGACAAGCCTAAGCTAAGGCTTAACTTTTATAATTAATAATACCTTTCATACCATTGTTCATAAGCTAGAGACCTAAAGAAAAATACATCTATATAGGCAACCAACATGGACGCTCAAATATCTCCATAGGGTTTGAGAAATCAGTCTCTCTAGTAGTCTCAGCAGAGGTAAAGCTCAGAGAGGTGAAGTTCTCTTAAGAGGCCTTGCTGCTTATCAGAGCACTTGAGCAGCAAGTGTGATAGGTAAAAATGCCATGCCTTGAACTCAGCAGTTTCTCAGATGTGGGGCAGTGAATGCACCAATATGAAACTAGTCTCTCAGGGAACCAAGGGGGTGGAGGCAGCAGCCAGAATCATGCAGCACTTGATATGCCACTTTAAGATTTGTCTCGCGAAGATAGGATACATAATACAATATTTTCTCTGATTTTGCCAAATACTAGTAGCCTGGACAATGTGAATGTAATTCTTACATGATAATTGTTCTTGTTGTATACAGTTTGACTGTTAGTTAAAGTCTTCCCTTTTTATTTAGACAAAAAAAAGGAGAAATGCTGTGGGATATTCATGCAATGTGTAAAGATGTATGGCTGTGATTGGTATAATAAAAAGTCAATGCCGGGCGGTGGTAGTGCACACCTTTAATCCCACACTCAGGAGGCAGAGGCAGGTAAATCTCTGAGAGTTCAAGGCCAGCCTGATATACAAAGTGAGTTCCAGGACAGGCTCCAAAGATCCAGAAGATGGAGTCACCTGCCAGACTCAGAAGAAACAGGAAGGGCAGTACAGAGAAGAGGTAATGCCATGTGCCAGAATGTAGATTAGTATAAATAAATTTCAATTATAAGAGCTAGTGGGACAAGTCTAAGATAAGGCCGAGCTTTCACAATTAATAATAAGTCTCCAAGCAATTATTTGTGAGCTGAGAGCCCAAAGAAAGAAAAATTCATCCACAATAAATCTCACTGTATCTTTTGTCCATGTACATTCTCAAAACCTAATTAACAAACCAACCATTCTAAACATCATATATTTGGAAATGTGTGTGCAAGAAATGAGTGAAGCTTCCCAACAGTGAAGCCTGGGAACACTCCTCCATTGCTGGTGGGAGTGTGAACTTGTGCAGCCACTTTGGAAGTCAATATGGCAGTTTCTCAGAAAAGTGAGAATCAATCTACCTCAAGACCCAGCTATACCACTCCTGGACATATCAAAGGGCGCTCCATCTTATCATAAGGATACTTGCTGAAAACTTTTCATAGCAGCTTATTCATAATAGCAAGAAAGTAGAAACAATCTAGATGTCCCTCAACCAAAGAAAACATGGTACATTTATACAGTAGAGTACTACCCAGTGGTAAAAACAATGACATCTTGAAATTCAAAGGCAGATGGATGCAGCTAGAAAAAAATCATCCTGAGTAAGATAACCCAGAACCAGAAGGACAAATCCAGTATGTACTCACTTATAAGTGCATATTAGGTGTAAAGTAAAAGATAATCACACTACAATCCACAGACCTAGAGAGGCAAAGTGACAAGGAAAGATTAAGGGCAAACAGAACAATCTCCCTGGCAAGGGGAAATAAAATAGATATTGAAGATACACTAGGGTGGGTAGGGTTGGGAGCAAGGGGGATCAGATGGGGGAAGAGGAGACTGGGAGAAGTTGGATTTGGGTATGACTTTGGGGTGGGGAAGGCAAGATGGAAACCTCTAATAGAATGGAATCTATAAGAGTAACCCTAGCAAAGATTCCTTCTAATGGGGGACATGAATGATGAATAGACCATCTTCTGTTAAGCAGGCAGCTTCAAGTAGAGGGATTGGGACACCAACCCAGTAACAAAACCTTCAACCTACAGTTTGTCCTGCCTGCAGAGTGTTCTGGGACCAGAGCCTAGTACAAGCCTTAACATAGAGACCAGAGAGAATTCATCCAGCAACTGCTAGGAAGAGATGCAGAATCCCATAGTCAAACATCAGGAAGAGCTCAGAAAGTCCTGAAGTGGAAGAGGAAGGGTGGGAAGAGCCAGGGGAATCAGGGACACCATGAGAACATGGCTCACAGAATCAACTGACTGGGACTTGTGGAAGCTCGTGGAGATCAGGGAGCCGGTAGGGACCTGACCTAAGTCCTCTAAATGTATGTTATGGCTGTGTAGCTTGCTGTTCTTGTGGAATTCTTAATAGTTGGATCATGGGATGTCTCTGATTCTTTTGACTGCTTTGGGACACTTTTCCTCCTACCAAATTGCCTCATCCAGCCTTGTGATGACATGTGACTCGTCATATTATAGCATGTTATGCCATGTTTGGTTGACATCCCTGGGAGCCCTGTTCTTTTCTGAGAGGAGATGGATGGAGGGTAGATCTGGTGGAGAGAGGAGGTAGAGGGAGAGGCTGGCAGGGGAGAAGAGGGTGGGAAATTGAAGTCATAATATAATAAATGAGAGACAATAAACAAAAAAGAATATTTTTAACTTTAAGAAAAACTAGGCAATAAACAATAAACAATAAATGTTTCTGCCTCTCAGAATGGAAACACCAGCCCTCACTTTGCCAAAGGTGTCCACCCTATGAACACTTATGCAAAGCACAGCAGCGCCTGCTTTGTTCTGCTCTTGCTGTCTCCTGCCAGGCTCTTGGCTACTGGGGACAGAGGAAGGATATCACCTCGTGTTCTGGAATACTTTAGGTTTAGATTTGTTATTCTGGGGCACCCCTGGCCAGTAGTGTTGCATGATTCTGAAAACTACTTCTGTGCCGAGCATAAGGAATGCAATGGAAAGTTCCTGCTCTGGTTCACAGGACACAGTGAGCTCTGTGGAGTCTTTATCATCTCCCTGTGTTGTTCTAGCAACACAGACAATTCTCAGCTCACATTGGGAGAATAAAGAACAGAGAAGATCCAAAAGGGAGAAAAGGGTTGGAGGTGAGCAGAAGCACTGTGGCACATCAGTAGCTTCTATTCAAATCCAGATAGTTATTAGTGCCTTCCTAGCTCTTTTTTTCCTTCAAATATAATAGGCATGCATGCGTGTAGAGACATTTTAAAAGGCAAAAGTTTATAATCTGACCAACAAAAGTTGATGGTGTCACTATAGTTTATTTCCTTATCTATTCCATATTCATAATAAGTTTCATAAATGCATGTGTATGGCATACATAAAGTACACTTATGATAAATATGTATTTACTGGATAAGATTTATAAAGGACACAATCCATGCATACAATGTGAATCCTGCTAAAGTAGGATTTTTAATGTCTACATAATATTCATGTAAAATGGCAGTATTCATCTCATCATTTCCCAGTGGTGGCCTCTCTTTTTCTTAACTTATTCTTTTTTCTCCCTGTCTTTTCTATTTCTAAAACATCAATAATGACAAAAAATTAACATGAAAAAGAATAATTATAGCAGCTATTCATGCAAATGATTTAATATAACAATACAAAAGAAATACATTAACTGCAAATAAATTGTTTTAAAAGAAAAGAAAAGAAAAAGAAGCCCCAAATAAGACACCTACCATCATGGGGCTCACCACCTATCTGGAGTCATACATTTCACAGTTGAATTCCTAAATCATTGTGGAAGAAACTAAAAACATGTTATGGCTTGGCCTAACTTCATCTGCCTGGAGCTAGGAAAGCTTCCCTAAGTGTCTGTTTGGTATCTGAAGAAGAACACTAAACAGCAATGCAAATCCCAGATAGAAGGAAGCTTGTGAAGGAACTAAAAGGATTGAATGATAGTCAGAGCGAGGGAAGGGGAAAGTTGAAAGGTAACTACAAACAGCAAGCTGCACAGAGAGGAAGTGTGGCTGTGTGCCCTCCAGAGTCATCTACAACATTCCAGAGTCAGCTACAGCATCCAACAGTCAACTACAACATCCAACAGTCACATAAAACATTCAACAGTCACATACAACATCAACAGTCACATACAACACCCAACAGTCACCTACCACATCCAACATCCAACAATCACCAATAACATCCAACAGTCTCTAATACCCAAATACATAGCTCATTTACTCAACTTCAAACAACCTTGGATACAGTTAATATATCTCTACTCATGATGAACTCCGGTGTGCATGTGTCACACGAGTTCCACAAAGGGAAGCTCTATTCTGATAAAGAGACAACCTGTAAGTCAAGGTCACACAAATGACTGAACCATTCAATTGCTTTGTAGATGTGTCAACAAAAAGGTTTTCTGAGTTTGCTATGAATAACCCCAAAACAGACTGGCTTCAGTCTTTAGCACAAAAGAAAGCTTGGAAGAAAAGAATGAAATGGCAGTGTTGATGATTCGCAAGGCCATAACTTGTCACTCATAGCTCTTCTGTGTATAAAAGTCTTGCTCTCTATTACACAGAAAACAGTTCTAGAGTTTCAAGCCCCCCCCTCATTCACATACAGAGTTCATCTGTATTCATCTGCTTTGTATGTCTCCTGCCCCTGTACTATCTACATTCCCAGTCAAGGTCTGCTGTATTTAGTTCTCCTACTATTGGATTTCTCTTACTCCAACACTGTTTTCTATTGAAGGAGGTAAACCAATTAGCTTTTAAGTCATCTACTTTGATCTAAAACTGCTTGAAGCTATCAACCTCATATCTTGCTCAAATGTGTCAATATGTTTCCTCAAACTGAACTTTTATTCTCTCTAAAATTAATTTAAACTATATTCTCATATACACCATTATCCTCAATCAATAGTGATGTCCGCAAATTGATAAGATTCATGGACACATTTTCCCATGGTCCCATCATTCCAAATATTTCCTTCATTATTTGCTTCAATAAATTTAGCAGTCATGACATAGAAAATTATCCTGAATTACTCAAATAGGCTCTTGCAATCACAAGGATCCTTCTACAAGGCAGAAGGCCAGAGAAACCCTGGATATATGACAGTAATGATGCAAGGAAAGGGCCACAAGGCAAGCAATGCGCACCGCATGGAGGAAATTTCTTGCTGAAGTTATTGGGGAGGGTTCTCACCCTCCTTAAGAGAACTGATTCCTTTTATGGTCCAGGTCTCCCAGGCAAGAGATTCTATACCGGGGAAAAGGGAGAGATGGTGGAATGGTTTTCTCTTTTCCCAGTGAATGCAATGCCCCATCCTAATAACCTGGCACAGTGAGTTAGCAATTATATACCTACTTCACTTAAGACTCTGAAGGACCTTAGACAAGCTTGTGTGCAATATGGATCAGCTGCTCTGTAACATTGTCTTGCCTTGATTCTATTTCTGGGGATGCTTTTGTTGACTGGAAAACCTTGACAAAAGCTTGTCCTACTGAAGGTGAATATTTACTGTAGAAAACTGACAGTTCAGAAAGATGTCAGGACCAAGCTATTAGAAGTCAATGAAATAATATGCCCATACCTTTTGAAACGCTATCAAGAGAAGGCATGCACAGTGATGCTCAACAACAAGTCACTTATCCATCTGAGGCTTATGGACAAACCCATGCTTTGGCACTGCAAGCATGGCAGAAAGACAGGAATTGTATAGAATTAGACAGGAACTTGATGAACCATATCAAGATTTTGTTTCTCATCATTTGCAGGCAGTCTGTGGCCTGATGGTTGATGGAGAGGCAGGGGTGATTACTGTCAAGCAGCTGGTGTATGAGAATGTTAATGCTACATGCCAGACTGCCATCTGTCCCTTTAGAAGGGAGATACTAATGACTCACATCAGCCTCTGGGCTGACACTGGGCCTTCAAGGGCTCACTCAGGCTACATTCCTCAAAGGACAGAGGGTGCCTCAACTGTGCCCAATATTTGTTGCTACTGCTTTAAGGAGAGCTAGAGCACTGTTTCCCCTTGGTTTTCTACACATTACATACATAATATTCTGCTTTCTGCTAAAAATAATAAAGTGCTAAAAGACGTTTGTGGAAATAAAACTTGGATTAGCCCTTTAGATGCATTCCTTATGACACAAAACAGCTGGAACTTTTGTTGACTACTTTGGGTGACTTGGAACTGGCTTTGGCCGTATATCCCTTTCAAGTTGATATTCATTTTCCTTCCAGCAAACTTGCTGATTGACATCCAAACATAATACCCTATTTCCTACCAGTTCCATCTTCATCCAACACCCTCTGCACAGGCAGTGCCTACAGATGCCACAGAAGATGGGAAGGTGCCCTGGTTTCTAGACACGCTTCGCTCGTTTTAACTCGTCCAAGTGTTTCTGTACAGTAGACAGAAATGCATATGATTTACATCACCTTGTGAGGCCGCCCACCGTCAACTTCTAGACTTAAATTCTGATTCGCAATGCATGGCCTTGGCAGTACAGTGTCTAGAAGCAGCACAGATCACTTAATCAGGAACCTCTATCTGTGATTTATTACAATTAATTCAGCAGGAATTGCAGATGTGGGAAAATCCGGTTTACTTTGGCCATATTAGTTTGCATTCTAATCTTCCGAGACCTTTGTCTGAGGAAATACCAAGGCAGATGTCCTTGTTTCCCTATCTCTTGTCCTAGAAACTAACAATTTAAAGGAAGCATAAAAATCTCATGTATGCTTTCATCAAAAAAATGCTACATCCCTCCATGTGTAAAAGTTAATATCATGACTCTCCCTTCTTCTGCCCTAACTCCCTGTGGATTATTGCCAAATCATATTTGGCACATATATGGTACTCATGTCACTAGTTTTGGGAAGCTGAAATACGTTCACATCATTGTGAATACCTATTCATTGATCAATTTTGCTGTTCCTCTGTCAGGAGAAGCACCTAAGGGTGTTATCACCTCTTTAAGAAGAGCTATTACCACTCTAGGCCCTTGTGGAACATTAAAAACTGACGGTGCTCCTGCATACTCTGCCAACAGTAAGCTGTAAGCCACATCACAGGCGTTGCGCACATCCCTCAAAGTCAATCTTTTGGGGAAAGAACCATTGAACAACTTAAATGTTACCTAAAATGAAGGAGGGAGAAAAGGGTAGTATGGCTACCTGTTCTAGTTTATATTTTATTTTCTATTTTCTATTCTATCTACTTTTTTAATTTGGGCAAGGCTTAGCCAAAATTTAAATTTGGCCTTACTGCTGCAGATGAGCATTTTGGATCCACCACACACAATAAAATAACAATTCAGGTTCATGGTCCTTTGAAGAGATAGCATATCTGGTTAATGGAACGGCCTGGATCCAGCAACTCACTAGAGCTAGGGCTCTGTTTGTGTGTTTCCTCAGGGTGCTGAAAAGCCAGTGTGGACACCTGAAAGATGGACTCGATCTGTGTGGGTGAATGGAAAGACTCACAGGTATCTACAGAGGCTTAGCCTGAAGAAAACAAACTGAAGAGGGCGGTGGAGTCATCGAGCCAAGAACAGAATCTACCCACAGTGACTCAGAGGAGAACTAGGGAACTGAGGGAAAGAGCTGGGGGAGTCTCAGGAGGAGGGTGTGACTGAAGAATTGCTGTTCATTGATACATTGTCTCTGTTGATGGCGTTTGCTCCTGCTAAGACATACCTGGCATAATGCACCTAATCCTGTGTTTTACTTTGCTAACGAGGAAGAGAATAACATTCCTGTTTATGTTAATTATTCTCAATTTAACTGGTGTTAGATTCCTAATCACCTTACAGGAATATATGGTCACATGACAATTTAAGCATAGATATTCAGGTCTTGAATGATGAAATATTAAATATTCAGCATTTAAAGTTAAATGAATCACCTTTCTCCACTGCTGCACAAAACCTAGCAAAGGTTTTGGTCATTCTTTTTGTGTCTCTAATTGAACTTCTAAACAGGGGGCCATAGGAAAGCCTCTGAGAATTTTTTTGTTGGTTATACTGAGGGCTTTACAGCCTTGAGATTGATTTGCTACTCCATGTCTGCTTTGAAGATTGACTTGCATGTACTGAAAGAGGGAACTGCAGGGAATCGTGTGGCCTGGTCTAGCTCCCTTGAGAGGCTTGTGTCATAGGTTTTTCAGGTTAGAGTCTGGGTCTCTTAGGCCACTGTATGACTTTCAGTGCCTGAGAAACCAAGGCACTCCCTCCAGTAATGAAGCATTCAGGCTGTCCGTACTTCTCTGCCTTCCCTAGAAGTCAGTGAAGCATATAGAATTCTGACAGGACAATTAGTCTTAGACATTAATCTTGAGTGTTCTGTACAGCCTGAAAACATCACGGTATCCTAGCAACTACCATTGTCTTAATCCTGGCAACTGCCATTGTATTGTTTCTGATACAGGTATAAAAAGTCTGATTGCTTATAATAAACTTGCCTCAGCCTCAGTCTTGCTGTGACCCCTTCAACCCAGGCCTGATGACATTTTCACAGACCATAATTAGGTAACCCTGGCTCGGTAAGTAACTTCTGTTGCTTACAAATGTTAGCATAAGTTCTATGATTGCACAGAAAGGGAACAAAAGTGTGCAGAGCCCACAGTCTCTATCAAACTGTGGTCTAATTGGTCATCATCCAAGTCCTAGTCAATACCATCTTTCTACCTGGTGCTGAAAGAATTTTGGACATTCACAAAGCCAATCTGTTTCTGTTTACAGGATGTCTGTATATCAAAACTGTCATCCTGAAACAAGTGGGAATTTGGTTCTCATACTGCTTCTGCTTAAAGGAAATAATTTGATTTTATGATTGCTCCTCAACACAGAATGATAGCCTTCGGAATGTTTCTATGCACTATAAGTGTGTATTGTCAGACCCATGAAGAAACTCATCACAATCCTGACAGAATGACTTAAGGGAAGAAGGGATTATTTTGTTCATGATTTCAGAGATTTCAGTGTATTCCCACTGGTTAATAATTAAAGCTTTTTGACCAATAAATAGGCACTAGAGGGTTAGGTAGAACAATAAAATAGAGGACTTGGATGAGGAGGGACAGAGTAGAGAGGCACAAAAGCATCTGCCCAAGAAACAAGATGTCAACAGACCATTAAAAGCCATGCCACGTGGAAATATATAGATTAATTTAGATGTAAGAGCTACTTAGTAATAAGTCTGAACTATAGCCCAAACAGTTGGTAATTAATATAAGTTTCTGTGTGATTATTTGGGACCATGCAGTCAGGACACGAAAGTGCTGACTCTCTTTACACACTGAAAGGCCCTGAAAGACTTGGGGAAATGACTAAAGACTTTTAGGCTCCACTCCAAGATTCTGGAAGAGAAGGTTGTAAAAGCTGGAAACTTAGAATCCATTGAGAACACCTTAGTTCTCCCATTTTGGAGTCTTCTGCCTTGAAAGAGGAGATTTCTAAGCAGTTTTAAATGACTAATGTTTGCATGCACAGTTGACTTGAGAAATGATCCCAAGTTATAAAGCAATAAAAGAGGGAGAATCAAGATGAAAGAAGAGCATTCAGCAACATCCTGTTATTAATTAACCCGTCAGACATCCCAGGGAGAGAGTAAAGATTCTGCTTTCTACAAATGGCAGTCTTTATCCTTCACTGCACTTCCTAGACTCTCACAATCCTGTGCCTAGAAAGAACCACATGCTTGCAAGTCATCCCCTAAGCCCTTCACTCCCATCCCTGAAAAAGATAACTGTATCCTAATGCCTCAGAGCAAATCTTTGGGCCAATGTCTCTTCCCTATCTTTGACAGGTGATATTCAGTCTACTGAGAGGATTTTCCCAGTTTTACCTTCAAATCCATTTGAAATATTAGAGCATCATACTACATTAAGTCATCCCAGTTGTCATAATCATGTTCTATGTCTTGCGTTTCTTCATGGGTCTGACAAAATACCTGACAGAATGACTTAAGGGAAGAAGGGATTATTTTGTTCATGATTTCAGAGGTTACTTAACTTAAATATTTAATTAAGGTGTCTAGGTCTCTGCAGAAAATCTATCCTCAAGAAGTCCTATTTACAAGGCAGGTGTGGACCAGTGTTTAGGGGCCCTGGTGTGGGAATTATCTGAATACACAGCCCTGTTTACAGTAAACAACTGCATTCCTCCCGCAAATGTAGAATTTCTGTACATGCTAGCCAGAGGAAATCTATGTGACCACCCTACACCCCTGCCATTGGCTTTGAGCCTCTAATGGACTTCTAAGCATTAAACACATGCTTCTGCATTTCCAGTGCTCCAGAAATTGCTTTCTGTGACCCATCAAAAGAAGGAGAGAGCTTCAGCAGCTTCCAAATGAACTCTCCCTGCACTGCCTGCATACCTGTTCTATGCCAATGGACTGCTTCCTTTGCTCCACTGTGGTGCACTCTGCCCTGGAGTACAACCATATTTTGAGTCTTGCGGGTTTTTCTGGAAATTCGAATATAGACATGATTTTAAAGAGCACAACAGAACAGTAGCTTCTGGAAAGCCCAGATTCTTACCTGTTGATAGGCTTCGTAGATCACATCAAAGAGAAAAGCCTGTGGCATTTCACTGGCCCTGTGCTTGGTGCGGTCCAGTGAGTGGTCTAAGCAGCCGTCAGCAGAGGGACTGATGACAGTGGACACCAGAGGCCGAATTGCTCCTGCTGCCTACAAGGGAAAGGAAAGCATCTAAACACACATTTGCTCAATTCACAACTAACAGCTAAAATTTAGAAAACAATTTCATAGAATAGCAAAGCCAGGCATGCACTTCAACATGGAACCACCATTTCCATTGTATGTTCAACTACTTTCCCCCATCAGACAGGTAACACAGCTCAGCAAGAAAATAAATGTGTTTGAGATCAATCCAGATGGCCTGAGTTTGACCCTGGCATCCACATGGTGGAAGGAGAAAACAGACTCCCACGAATGGGTCTCCCACCTTCCCACAGATGGGTCTCTCTCTTTCCCAAGGACAGGGCTCTCACCTTCCCGCGAATGGGCCTCTCTCCTTCCCACAGACAGACCTCTCTCCTTCCCACGGATGGGCCTCTCACTTTACCACAGATGGGCCCCTCACCTTTCCACGGACGGGCCTCTCTCCTTCCCAAGGACAGGTCTCTCTCCTTCCCATGGATGGGCCCCTCACCTTCCTATGGACAGGTCTCTCTCCTTCCCATGGACGGGCCCCTCACCTTCCCACGGACGAGCCCCTCACCTTCCCATGGACAACTCTCTCACCTTCACATGGATGGGCCTCTCACTTTCCCACGGATGACACCCTCACCTTCCCATGGACAGGTCTCTCACCTTCCCACGGACAGGCCCCTCACCTTCCTACAGACAGGTCTCTCACCTTCCCATGGACGGGCCCCTCACCTTCCCACGGACAGGTCTCTCTCCTTCCCACGGACAGGCCCCTCACCTATCCACGGACAGGTCTCTCACTTTCCCATGGATGGGCCCCTCACCTTCCCACGCACACAGTGTCATGTGCAGCCTCACACACCTCTCACACACCCATAAATAAATGAAACAAAAACCCTTTCCACTGTAAGCTACTGAGATCAAACTCTATAAAGAACGTTATAAGACAATTGGGTTTTCCCTGAAGTTGGGAGGGATAGAGAGACTATTGTGAAATAATTAAAATGAGTTTCAAATTAATGCTTAGAAATGAGTGTGCTTTCAGAAAATTTAATTTACACATTGGATCATTAAAGGAACAAACTCCCCAGGATCATGACTTTGAGACTAA
Source organism: Dicrostonyx torquatus (assembly GCA_028555095.1). Lineage (NCBI taxonomy): Eukaryota > Metazoa > Chordata > Mammalia > Rodentia > Cricetidae > Dicrostonyx > Dicrostonyx torquatus. The sequence continues at coordinate 9,010,487 of JAQHUG010000014.1, read as the reverse complement.
ATAACCTGAATAACACTGAATTTATGTCTTGCTCTAATTCATTTTACAAACAGCTCTTTTCAAACACAATGTCCATGCAGTACTTCCTCGGGCATGGCACACATCCATTCATTTCCATTTCCACAAGGAAAGTTCTGTCTTCTTAAGGTCTGCGACGAAACTACACATTAAAGATGGCTCCTTCAGGCCTGACACTCTGCCCTTTACTTTCAATAGGTTTTCACTTATGGTCTTGACTGTCCTTACCAGACAGCTACCTCAGTAACATAGCTTCAAAGTAAGCATCCATGGGGGCTGGGCTGTCAACTAACCCTTTGTAGCTTCATTCCAACATGCCATTTCTTCAGAGAATTGTAACACGACAGTCTCAGGCCATGACGGGATTAAACAAATACAAGAGCCTGCTCTAAAGAGGACACCACCAGAGCAAGATGCTCTATGTGCTACTTTACAAAAGCCAGTTTACAGTGGAATGATAACAGAGCTAATATATGAACCAAGGAGATCGTTTATAATTGCAACAATGTTTCCAGAACATCAGGTCAAAATGTGGAGCCCAGATACAACTGCAAAAGTGAGATAGCCAAACAGTGCCAACATCTACCATAAGCCAAAGGTGGGGAAAATAGTGCCCAAAACCAATGGGAAAAAAACACGATTACTCTAATTTTTAAGGAAAATATTAAATTTCTATGACAACTATCCATAGGCAGTACTAGAATTCCATGCCAGGCCATAAAAAAAGAAGAAAGAAAAGGAAAAAACATAACAGAGAATGTGTGATATCCAAAATGGGAGGGCAAAGAGCACTGTAGACTTTTCCCAATGAAACAGGAAGTGAAAGGCATAAAACGCATTTTTTAAAATAATTTATTTTTATTTTTTGTGCATTGGTGTTTTGCCTGCATGTATGTCTGTGTGGGGGTGTTAGATTCCCTGGAACTGGAGCTACAGACAGTTGTGAACAGCAATGTGGGTGCTGGGAATTGAAACTGGGTCCTGTGGAAGAGCATCCAGTGCTGCCGGGGCTCTTAACCACTGAGCCATCCATCCAGCCCCTGAACCACATTGTTAAAGCATTTTTTTAAAGTAATCATTGAGAGCCTATAAGAACTGTCCCAAACATCTGCAGCCAATAAAAACTGTATGGAAAAAATCTGAATCTTGGTTGTAAAAAGAAAAGTGTGTGGCACTTAAGCAGTGAGATTCTTCTCTATCCTCAGCTCAGTGGGGCAGCAGCTACCTGAAGGGCAGTGGGGCTTTATGGGGGGAAGGAAAGACAGATGGGAGGGGGTTGGGAAAACTAAACACAAAACAAGCAAAAGCATGGGGCATACCATTCCAGCTCATACTGGAAAAAGCAGGGAGGCAGCAGTCCCCTCAGCACCCAGTAGAGACACTGAAACTGTGCAGATGTGCCCAGATGTTCTCCTGTTCACACAGAGGGCAAAGTCTCTACGCCACGGAAAGACAGGCAGAACCACATCCCAGATCTTCAAGGCTCTGTTTTGGTGGCAGCACAATGAAGAGGGTGTCACTCCAAAAGAAAAAGGGGCTCCCTACTGACCCACAGCTTCAGAGTGATGTGGGAGTGTTCTCCTGTATTTTGTATTACTCTTATTGGTTGAATAAAGAGCTGCCTGGCTTATAGGATAGGTCAGCCCTTGGGTGGGNAGTCTATGATCTGTGCTGCCCCTAGGCTGACTGTCATGGGCAGGGAAACTTCTTTGGCAGTGGTATCAATGACTGCAGACCCATAACTGAGAATGAGAGACACTGAAAGTTTCTGTGCCAACCCCCTACCCCACTAAGGAAAAGAAACAGTCCAGACAGGAAGCCATTGAAGAGAGTCCTTAAGAACCATGGTGAGGATGCTGAAGATGCTTGTCACAGTCAACGGCTTCTGGGGGAATTCTAACTGGGAGGATCACTTAGGAAAATGTAATGGCAGTGATCAAAATTATCTCCAGATGACACCACCTTGTTTATAGAGGCCCTTTATGAACTCATTAAATAATTGTTACAATAAACACATCCTGAAAAGATGCAGGGAGTAAGTTCAAAATGCAAAAGTCCCATGAGAAATGAACAATTCAAAAGTGGAACTATGAAAATATCACATAAATCAATATTTTAAAGAAGTAAATTTAGTCAAAATTGAAAACCTACTCTTGAAAAACATGCAGAAAGTTCTAGCTCCTGAGGGTCCCACTTTCACAGTCTACTCTAGCACTGTTTTCCTCAGCACACATCACAGCTGTCTTTCTACATTGCCTCAGCTTCCAGTCCTGCATCGTATCATCGCTAGAGTGTAAGCATGCTCTGCCAACTGCCACCACTAACGCACTCTGGATCCCAACAGTTTGGACATGAAATAAACCCTAACACTCACGAGTGGAAATTTTGGTCCTCAATGCAATACTGTCCATAAGTGGAACCATGAGAGGTAACTTGATCATGAGGGCTCTAACATTGATATGCTAATGAATTCACATCTGAATGGAGCACTAGGAGATAGGACCCATGCATAGGAAGTGGGTCACATCAGGGCATGCCCTTGAGTGGCATGTCTCACCCCTCAGATCCTCTTTCTCTATCTCCTCATTCAGCCACTCATATAACTCGACAAATTGAGAATCAAATGATGTGGTTCTATATCCCAGCCCATACTACCAGCTGCTTTAGGCTGCTTTACCAGAGGCAAGGTTGGATCTGGAAACCCAAAGTAAGACCACCAACTGTCTTATCTTCTAAAAGCTTGTGCAACAACCCCAGACTGCACTCCCTCCCCTGGACTCCACATTCCAGCAATAACTTTGGCAGAAGATTTCTGCATTTTTGGAGACCAGGCCAGATTTAGGAACCCGAAATAAAACTTCACAGCCCACACTCCCTAAAGATGCGAATCAAGCAGGTACTCAGAACCCCAGAAGCAACACAGATACTTGGAACTGCAGAGGAACCAAAATCCCAGAGGTCTTGCAGGCCACAAAAACTGTACTGGACCTAAAGACTTGCTAGTCAACAAAACCCCTGGCCACTTAGGCCAAAAGATCAGAGAGGAAACAGAAACCAAAAAACAAAACACCCATCCAACACAGACAAACTCAGGAACCAACACCTAGACTTATAATCATCCCAAATCCTGATGACTAAATACCAGGGTAATAACACAATAAAAGAAAGGGTAATATGGCACCACCAGAGCCCAGGTCTCCTACAGCAGTAAGACCTGAAAAACCGAACACAGCTGAAGCACAAGAAAACAATCGTAAAACCATCTTTATGAAGACGAGAGAGCTTCTTGAAGAGGAAATGAAAGAAATCCCTTAAAGAAATTGAGGAAGAAACAAAAAAAGGAGGAAATCAACAAATCCCCTAAAGAATGACAAGAAAGTCAAGAAGAAACAAAGAGATGGGTAAAAGAAACTGCTCAATCCCTGAAAATGAAAATAGAAGCAATAAAAAAAAGGAAGGAATCATGGAAATAGAAAATCTGGGTAAGTGAACAGGAACTACAGATGTAAGCATCACCAAAAGAATACAAGAGATTCAAGAGAGAATCCCAGGTGTTGAAGATACAATAGAAGAAACAGATTCATCCATCAAAGAAAACCCTGAATCTAAAACTTCCTAACACAAAATATCAAGGAACTCTGGGACACTATGAAAAGATCAAACCTAAAAATAATAAAAATATAAGGAGAAGAAAGAGAAGAATTAGCTCAAAGACCCAGAAAATATATTCAAAGAAACAAAATCAAAGAAGAAAATTTTCCTATTTCCCTAACCTAAAAAAGGAAATGCCTATAAAAATACAAGAAGCTTAAAGAATGCCAAAATAGATTGGAACAAAAAAGAAAGCCTCTCGCTACATAATAACCAAAACACTAAACATACAGAATAAATAAAAAATAATAAAAGCTGCAAAGGAAAAATGCCAAGTAGCATATAAAGACAGATCCATTAGAATTACACCTGATTTATTTCTCAGTGGCCCTAAAAGTCAGAAGGGTCTGGAAAGACATTTTGCAGACACTAAGAGATGTGTCTCTTATTATTATGCCAAGCAAAACTTTCAATCAATATAGATAAAGAAAACAAGATATTTCATGACAAAACTAGATTTAAACAATACCTATCCATAAATTAAGCCCTACACAAAGTACTAGAAAGAAAACTCCAAACCAAGGAAGTTAATTACACCCATGAAAACAAAGGCAACAAGTAACCTCACACTAGCAAAACCCATAGAAGAGAAATACACACACACACACACACACACACACACACACACACACAAACCAACAACAACAAAATAACAGGCATTACAATCATTGGTCATAATATCTCTCAACATCAATGGACTAAATTTCCCAATAAAATGACACAAGCTAAGAGAATGGAAGGAAACATGATCCATCCTTCTGCAGCATATAAGTAACACACCTCAACACCAAAGATAGACATTACCTAAGAGTAAANGCACCTCTCCCCCATCACTAGGAATTTTCCATAATGGGAGAGACAGGGACTAAAAGGAAAGGCCTATAAACCTCCCTCAAAAAAAGAATAGAAACTCAAACTAAGTGCATTCTTAGAAAAAGGAAAATACTAGAATGAGCAATTAAGAGGATACTGGTATCTACGTGAGACCAAAAGAAAGCTAAACTGAAGCCTGGCTATTTACCAGGAGACACAGGAAGCACAGCAAGCAAAACTCCCACCCACTAGGATCAAAACAAACTTCAAACATTGCTCTTAAACCTAGCCCTGCAGAAAGGCCAACGTTTAGTCGGGTCAGATTGCAGGGGAAGTGTGCCACCGGCATTATAAAAAACAAGAGCTGACCAGCTAGCAGAGGATGATGCTGAACCATCAGAGATACTAAGGGACAGCGTGAGGGGAGGTCACACACAGTATTCAGAGCCAACCACGTCAAACCCCATCATCTCGACTGTATACAAACCCAACTTTCTAAAGTCCAAGCAAGCTATCTGTGCAAAAGGCTCACGTCGGATGCATCAGCCACGTCACAAGCAAGCAAATAAAATCTCTTGGAAAGGGAACAGTAGGAACCAGTCAGTATCTGGGAGGAGAAATACTCATTTTCGAAAACATGATACTTTTAATAAAGCATTACACCTAAAGACAACAATATGACTAGCACATGAAGGAACTAGGGAAGCCATGACCCTGCCACAGGTAAAGAGCATATGTAGGTTTCATAGCAGCTCTCAGTGCCTAATTAAGAGAACTAAGGGACTCATGTCTGAAGTGAAGCAAGGAATTCAGGGACTTTGTTTCTCCAATAGGAATTCTAGGATTGACAGCCAACAAGGACAAACAGGACTCTCTACAGCAGCTAACCAGTTATCCCCATCTGAAATGGTGGGTCCTAGAAAGCAGTGGGGCAGTAGTCACTCTGAAAGAAAAGATAATCTAGGCTACAACAGAACCAACATCTCCAACGACAAAATAAAAACTAACACGCAAAAAAAGAAAGAAATGCTTTGCTAGCCAGCTCACTTTACAGATTAGATAATACGTTCTTCAGTCTAAAGAAAATTAACAACAGCAAGTCTAAATCACACAAGAAAACACATCATTAAAACACATCAGCGAGGTCAGCTACCTCTGTGGGAGGAGGCCCAAGTCAGTGATCTCCTCTGGAGCAGGCCCCAGTGAGTGGCATCTGCAGGAGCAGGCCCGAGCCAGTGACCTCTGTGGGACCAGACCCAGACTAGTGACCTTTGCAGGACCAGGCCTGAGCCAGTGACCTCCACCAGAGCAGGCCCAAGTCAGTGGCCTCCACCAGAGCAGGCCCAAGTCAACAAACTCCTCCAGAGCAGGCCCTAGCCAACAACCTCCACAGGTACAGACCCAAGCCAACCATCTCCACAAAATCAGGACTGAGTCATCAACTTCCATATGAGAGGCCCAAGCCAGCTACCTTCATGGGAGCAGGTCTGAATGACCT
>JAQHUG010000014.1:8979297-8991451 GCA_028555095.1 Dicrostonyx torquatus | reverse complement strand
TAATGAAACAAAGAGTTGGTTCTTTGAGAAAAATCAACAAAACAGACAGACCCTTATCCATGTTCTTCTTCTGTGAGACCTTTCCAGAGCCTTCCCAAATAGCTTTCCCTTCAGCATCTGTAGTAGCAAAGACTTGGGGAGTAAATCTCATTTGTAAAATAAATGAATTGTGATATTATAGAAATGATTATGCATGAAGTTATAACTGTACAGACTTATATGAAATAATTTCCCTAACTACAATGTTCAAAAAAAGTCATAATAGTTGCAAACAGAAGTCATGCATGCATATATAACTAAGAATTATCTTAGGCACGCATGTGATATAACTAAAGAGAAAAGCCAGTTAATGAGAAAGTACAGATTATGTTTAGCCATTGGGCAGAATAGGAAACTGAGTAAAATTGGGGAAAGAATTTCAAAATCAATGGTAATCTTTTCATACTACATGGTAGGCATTAGTGCCCAATGTAGTCATTATAATGTCAACACATAGAGAACAATTCAAAAACGAGAATTGGGAGCCCTTCTCTCTTGACTACTGAATACCAGCTCTTTGGCAGCAGAATTCATCCACATTTTAAATATCATTAGAGGGGGATGGGTAAATTCAAAGAACTGCTCCATCTTGTCTCTGCAGGCCTCAAAACTCAGTCCGAATATTAGTGCATGGTGACAGCAGCTTCAAAGGCCTCACTAAACAAGACTCTTAAAAAGGGACCCCAAAAGAAGGCTTCTGCTGGCCCTTCTGCCATGACTCATGACCCATCTAAAAACAGCAGATGCAGAAGCAAGATGGCAATGTTAAAGACTTCCATCCACTCCAGAACTGTAGCTGTTAACAAACCTCTGCACAGAGCCACATGTACAATAAATCCTTGGTTACCTGATGTCTTCTGAAATAAAAGTATCATAAATATTACACAAGTATGGATACAGCCAGTTCCCTCTAAAACATTAGTTCTCTGGGAAGCTTGTTAGATAAAGCATCATCCCCATGTTATCAAATATTCTTAGGAGTTAGTCTAATGAGCTCCAAATGGAACGTACAGCATGCCGCTACTGTGGTGGCCTGCCTGACATCTGTTCAAGTATTTACATATGCCCATGCATGGGAGTCATAGCTGTCACAAATCACAAAAAGCAGAAACACAAACACCAGCTCTATTTACTAGTTTTCAAAACAGGATCAAAACTGGGCATGGTGGTGAGTGTCTGTAATTCCAGCACCCAGGAGCCAGGTAGATGATCACTGTGAGATTGAAGCCAGCCTGAACTATAAAGGAAGGTCCTATCTTTAATAAGCTAAAAACAAAACCAAACAAAAATGACTTTACTTTGTGAGTCATCCATAGAGTAGTGCCAACATGCATTCCTCCTCAGGCTTCTGCATTGCCCTAGTTTGCTTTCTATTGTGGTGATGCACACAAGAGCAAAGGCAACTTGAAGAGGTTAAGGATGTATTTCAACTTATGGCTTACAATCTATAAGACGAGAAATCAGAGCAGGCTCTCAAGGCAAGAGCCTGGAGACAAGAACTGAAACAAGCCATGGAGGAAATCGGTTCAATGGCTTGCTCTCCGTGAATGGCTTAGCTTAGTTTTTCAATGATTTTTTAAAGATTATAATATAATTACATCATTTTCTCCTTCCCTTTCCTCCCTCCAAACCCTCCCTTGTTCCTTCACTCTCTTGTCTCCTATCAATCCCTGGCCTCTTTTGCTTTCACTGCCGTTGGTAATGTGTGTGTCTGCATCTGTACACATCTGCTTGCATATATCCCAGGATCACTTGCCCTCCCATCCCTATCATCAGTCAAGAAAAGCCCGATCGACCTGTCTACAGAATTAAAGTGAAGCTGAATATCTAATTTTTGGTGGAGCCCAACTTGATAGGGGCACTTTCTAGCTTGGGATTTCCTCTTCTGAGATGACAGTAACTTGTGAAAAGTCAACCAGCATATGCATTACAGCTAGTTAGACAATGCACAGGAGAAATATTCTTCTTGACGGACACAAGCCCCCTGAGTCTCAGAACGGTCAAGTGAAGTAACGCTAGCAACTGCCAAAACATTGCATCAGCAGCTGCTTCCCCCCGTGAGGACAGCACCTGTGGTCTTCAAGCTGAGGAGTGGCCCTGACCTGTATGCTAGTGTATCCCTTAGAGATTACAGAGGATGACAGAGTCAGAAGGGAAAAGGAGAGGGTGCCACAGTACATCTAGAAAGCAATCTAGCCCCCAAAGTTGCTGCAATATTCCACAGAAAGAATAAGTTTTGCAGTTGAGAAGGAAGATGTCTTGAGGAGGAAGATGAAGGAAAGGCTCCAGTGAAGAAACTTGCAAGAGATAGTCGGCCCAAAACGCACAAAAATCAAGCTGAAATAAAAAAAAAAAAGTCTTTCAATCATCGATACAAAGAGCAAAATGTGAATAATCTTTGAAATAACCGGGTGTGGGAGACCCTAAAGCAATGAAGAAATTGGTGATGCTTCACCTTGGCTGTCAGCTTGATAGACTTTAGAATCACCATGGAAACACACCTCTGTGAGCATCTATATGTTGTGTCTACAGGAAAGTTGATTCCATCGTGCAAGATCCACCATGAGTGTCTGTAGGTGAAAGAGAGAGACAGAGAGAGACAGACAGAATCTTATTCTGCTACCCCATAAAACACCACCAAACTAGATGTGCAACAAAAGTCACAGAAGGAACACCTTGTCATTGGCTAAACTTTAACTCTTGGAAAGAAAATATCCACCTTAATTCTAGTCTTAGCAAATACTGCATTTGTGTGTTAACAAACCTTATTTCACTGCCTCACTAGGTAGAATCATCTGTCCTGAACATACTTCTCCCAACCTCATCAGAAGGCAAAGCATAGGACAGATATTCAGACAAAGGTGGTTTTCAATTGAGCCAAACAAGAGCTTTCAGAGCAGTATGCCACTTCTGCGGCATGATAAACAAAGTGGCATGGGCTTCCACAGGGTGCTTCAGGTCTCAGAGCTCACTGTTTCACTAAAGAATCCCTTTATCAGCTCTCGATTTAAAGCAACACAAAGGCTGTACTTCCGTAACGACATAGGGCCAGCCATCCAGGAGGCTCCTCATGTCACCTCCACACAAATATGCCTGACCATAATCAAATACAAGTAATTCATCACATTAATTGTGTTTAAAAGTCAAATTTTCAAATATAGAATAAATTATTGTCAAGTGATTTTCTATCTCTGCTCCAAAATCCATGCCAGGGAACCCATGGCTTGGGGTTGGAAAGCTGAATGCTAACAAATATCTTTTCTAATGAGCACAAATGGAGCTAAGAGGATTACCACCGGACCAGTAATCACTGCTAACTATAGCCATATTGCATACGCCCAAGATTATACACATACAGTCCCACCAATATCTCCAGCTACACAGACGTCATTGTCTCCAAAAAAAAAAAAAAACAGTCTAAGTAACTCATTTTAAACTAGAAACTAGCTAAAAATCATGATAAAATATTTCTTCCTATGAGAGAAATGATGTTTATGTAAAACTTCTGTTTCATAACACTCTGAAATTCCTTAAGGTGGTTTTCTTAACCTAATCAACAAGTAAATTATCCAGAGCCATGTAGAAACTCTCATTATTGTCAATCACTCATTAATTTAAGGCAATTGGCCCTTTTAATAAAGACTTGTAATTTTGCTAAAGAAAATAAAATTGTTAAAGAATAACAAAAGTCATTATTCTGTTAAGGAATAAAAAATCTTGCTAAAGAATAACAAAACTAGTTATTTTCTTAAAGAACAAAGATAAACACACATTATAATACTTTGAATTATTACACTCTCCCCCACTTGGTGATCCTTAGCGAGGGGCCAAGAAGCAAAGAGGGAGGAGGCTAAGCGTCTTACAGCTCATGAGGCCACTCCTAACCTATAACGAAGAATTGTATGAAGCAGAAAGTCAGAGTTGAGAACCTCTGTGAAACAGACTTAAATATTCAAAGAAACTAAGAGCCTGCTTGCAAGTGAAAAATTCCTGTTTTAAAAGACTTGAAACTAAAAATAAATAAATAAATAAATGCTTGAAACTCAACGCAACATAGGCAACAACTGCATGGATCTTTTCTCTATGAGATTCAGAAGTCAGGGGACCTGTGACCTAGTGCAAAGGACCCAGACAGGCAAACCTCTGACATAAACACAATTTCCATGACTAGACGGGCAACAAAGTGCAGCGAGAGGTCAGCAGCAAAGCTCTGCTCTCCCAGAACCTTGGCGGTATCTGGGGAAGTAGAGGGAGAAACACTGCAGAGGAGCAAAGGAGGCCCAATGTCAGGGAAAGAGGGGAAACACCCAGTGGCTCACACCACCAGTCAGACCCAGACAATCCTAAACATCCTCTGACTCCCATCTCCCCGTGAGTGACTTGGATAGGACTTCACTATCTCTAATAACGACTATTACAGTGGCCTTCAAAGTAATTGCTACCTGACTAATATGCAGCTCTTGACCACCTATCACACCAGTGGAAAACCATCTTCCTGACATCTACATCTGATGCTATCATTTGGTATTGGAAGGGAACAGAGCAGGAGTCAATGCCCCCAGCACCGTTATCAACTTCAAGGCCATCTCTAGAGAGGGTTAGAATATTCTAACACATCTCGAAGGCACGGTCAAAGAAAAACACAAATTCGAGAAGTTCCGCTGAGCTGGAGGCTGAAAACAAAAGATCTTAAAATCAAGAGGAAGGCCTGAGCATAGGAAATTCGGGAGATCTCAGTGTATTAGCAGAAGCCCATGTCTGCACACAAATGTGTTGTACACACCGAAGAAATAGTCCTTTTTCAAAAGGTTAACTGTGACATGAGAAAAATCAAAAAGTAGAAGAACAAAGAATACATATTTTCAATCTCCAGGGATTAGGGAAAGGCCTGCATATATGGGGCCTAGTATATAAGGACACCATAGAATTCTCTTAGGTACTCAAATTATCCTGTACTCTGTAGTGGTGCTTTCAAGGGTCTGCACATGGTTTTATGAGAAAACGTGTGGAGATTCCTGCCCTGGCTTGGGCTGTGGCAGACACCAGCAATGAGGACTAGGACTGGTACCTACACTGGTTGTCTTGTAGCAGTTCCTGCAGGGCTGGATGGCATCTATTTATACAGTACGAGAACAGTAAATCAGGAGAGCCAAACGCCCAGAGGCCAGCTAAGAGCCTCTCACACTTCTGGTGCCCGGTCAGGATGGCAAATGGTAACACACAGACTTGATGCTACAGTTCTGATGGCCAACTGTAGGGTACCTGAGAAGGCGTCAGGGACCTTATAGAGCCCCAGAGAAGCAGTCACCCTAACTGCCTTCAGAATGACAATTCCAAGCCAGCAAAGTGGATCTCATCAGCCCTTCTCTCTGAAGATACAAGCCCTTTCTCTTTGACCTTCCAAGGACGAAATAGTTTTATGGTAGTTTGAATGGAAAGGGCCCACACAGGTTTATAGGACGTGGCACTATTAAAAACCTAGCCTTGAAGGCGTAGGTGTGGCCTCATTGAAAGAAGTGTGTCACAGGGGTGGCTTTTGAGCTTTCAAAGGTTCAAGCCAGGCCCAGAGTCACTCTTAGAACTCACAGCGCCTGTCCAGCGCCATGTCTGCCCTCATGCCATCATGCTTTCCTCCATGATGACAATGGAGTAAACCTATGAACCTGTAAGCCAGCCCCAATTAAATGTTTTCCTTTATAAGAATTACCGTAGTCATCATATCTCTTCACAGCAATAGAACATAGACTAAGATAACTGTACATTTCTAGATGTAAAATCAAGTCTTGAACATACACTTCTGCCTTTTTACATTTAATGGAGTATCCCATTCGAAACAAACCAAAAAAAAAAAAAATCATGATCACACCACAAAAATGTGAATTGTACTTTTGGTTTTATTAAAAATCAAAAATACAGGCATAATTTAGGTTTCTCAGAGATCAGTAGATTACGGAAACAGAAATAAAATAAGGGAGCCACAAAAAAGATGAGACGATGGTTTGAGAAGAGCACACAGAAGAAGAGAGGAAAACAATTACAGAAAATAGAGTCACAGATACCAAAGCGGCTTCATTCCTCAACCAGGAAAAACAACACATTGACGGCATACAGGAGGAAATGCCTCACTTTTCACCTAAAATCAAGAAGATGCACAAGCAGGTTCCCATGTCTCTTCCAGGGTTAAGTTTTGAAAACTGCTTGGTTGGCACTGCAGCATTTACAATCCGCACTACGATTATCAATTCTTAGAGCATGCAGTAGCTGGACAGTGCCAGTTCTCCTAGTACCCAGCAGCCTGGCTGGCCCTGGACGCATGAGTCTCGAGCACCTGATAGACATCTTTTAGTATCCTGGCATACTTTCTACTCTCCAACATCCCCTTGTAAGAAATCCTTGTTGCTTTTCACCAACACCTTAACTGCAGAACCATAAGATTACTTCATGTTTGGAAGACATGAAGATTTCTATTTTTGTCAATGGCAGAAAGATTTTCTTTTTAAACCATGGCAATTGGAAAAAAAAGTCAGAATTTTACAAAAAGATTTTTAAAAATATGAATGAGCTTATGACAAAATTTCCTGGGAGTAACAAAGAAAATGGCCAGAAACAAAGGAAATAAGATTATAAAAATGCTTTGGGCTAATGGGGATATTTGAATTTAATAGAAAACAAAGAATGATAACCAACATCCTGAGCCTGTACCACTTGGTTAGGACGGGCTCTGACACAAGGCTCAAAAAGGATACAGCCCTTATTTAAAAGGTAGAACACCCAAGTCAAGGAAGGCCGCAAGCAAGATTGTCTTGGCTGTAGACCTATACAGCAGGGACAGCTGCTTCTGAAAAGTCCTCATGATTGGCTTGGCATATGTGGAGGAAGAGTTTGATTTAATGCTACCCAGCATCTACAAAACCACAAGCCAAGAAACAATGCAATGCTGCTTGAAGTTGGTAATGTGCTTGGATCTGCTGGCAGAAAGAACATAAATCCATGCTTCAGAAATGCGCCCTCTCCCACGTCCAGGGGATTCTCCCTGATAAAGTCCTGCCAAACAAGAGCAGGACTTGTTCTTCCACATCTGCTGCACCTCAAACTACAAGGCAAAGGAGGAAACAAATCACGAGCAAAAGTGAGCAGAAAGAAAAGTTGAAGAGCTCCCAAGAAGCACAATTAGCTGCAATGTATAAATGCTTTAGATATTAAAGGACAAAATGTAAAATCAAAACCAGAAAGAGGACTAATCACATTTGAAAATGGACTGGAAGAACTCCAAAGAACTGAAAAATATTAAATAGATTTCTAACCAGGAGATTAGACACAGCTAAAAAGTGAATGAAATAGAAAACAGATCACCTAGTACTTGGCATCCAGAAAGCATGGAAACAGAAAAAAAGCTAGACGTGAAGATGGGATAAAAGGACCTAGGATGCATATGCATAAGGAAAAGGAAAAGACAGGCAGATAGGAGATGCGGCAGAGAATAACCAGACAATGTTTTCTAGAATCTTCTAGAATAAAGATATGAATGCAATTTCACAAAGGACAATAAAACCAAGTAAGGGAGGAAAGCAGCTCATCCAGGCATTTCCTATAAGCTGAAGAAGCGTGAGGAATCTATAAACATCTCTTTAAATGTAGTGTGCACTTCAAGGGAACATCAACAATGTACTTGTTAGCTAGCGTCTTATTTTTTAAATGGTGTATCTGTGTGGGTTTGTGGACATGAGTACAGCCACCTACAGAGGCCAGAAGAGGACAGTGGATCTCCTGAAGCCTGAGTTACAGGTGTCGTTAGCCACAAGACATGAATGCTAGGATCTGAACTTTATTTCTTCAAGAGTAACAAACACATGCTTTGTTTTGTTTTGTTTTGTCTTTTAACTTTATTCTTCTCTCACAGATTATATTCCAACCACAGTTTCTGCTCCCTCCTCCCACCTCCTCTCTTACCAAATCGACTCCTTCTCCATTTCCCTCACAAAGGAGCCCTCCCAGAATACACACAAAGCATGTCTTAACAAGTTACAATAAGGCTGGACAAACCTTCATATCAAAGCTGGATAAGGTGACCCACTAAACCATGGAAAAACAATTTCAACAGTCTCAATTTATTTCACAGACTTATCAGAAAGAGAGAAAAAAGAAAACAAGAAAAATGACAAAATCAATTTTTTAAAAATTCACTTAGTATTTTATACTCAAATTAACACTAATAGTAAGAAAGTAAGAATCTTGCCAGTGGCCCTGTAGAGGCCATCTTTCTTCCATGTGGAACTTGAGAATGTGGCTACACATAGAAACTGCATGCTGGTGACACTCCCAAGTGTCTGGTGTACACTTAGTTGCCTGGTGTACCCCATCTCCATTAATAGTTTTTAAACAAAACTGGAATATAGGCAGTGAGTGGCCATGACTCAGGTCAATCCTCACATTTTGTGGACAGGTTAAAACAATGGCAATATTTACCAACCTTTGGATAAATACAACTACTCGTCTCCACTACATTTGTGTTTTCAAGATTCCCCATCTAAGCTGGCAGGAAGTATCGTTTGCATGTTACTGGGGTTACTAAGGCAATGTTATAGGCAGCTCTTAAGGCAACTTTGGCAGGATTGTATCAGAGGAAAACCTGTTCCTGAGAGTGGACCCGTCCACATTATCTGAATGAAGCCTTTAAACTCTTCATCATTCTAAAGCAAGCAGATAACTAGAGCAATAGACTTTGGCAATAAATATGCAAATATATTCTGTCTAGTGGGGTCTAAGTGACTCCTCCATGAAGATCCCAGTTTTGTCTGTCTTCTAGTTTATGTAAGAATTGATTTTTATTGATTAGAAGTTTGTGTTTCTCTGAATTTAAATTTAAACCAACTATAACACCTAGTTAATCATTAATGAATTGAGAAAAGTCCTTAGTACTCAGATCCGTGTAAAACTCATGAACTTCACCGTTCATGGAAAGCATCCTTTCCCATCCATAAAAATCAAGAAAATGTCTCCAAATGAAACCATATTTCTTATGTACTTTTTCAAAAACAAATGCTATAAAGTTTTGGTTTTGAATAGTGCTTTTAAATGTAATAAGAAATGTCCAAATTTCATTAAAAATACAAGTTACTAGTTTTAAGATACATATGTGATTTAATTTTAAAAATAGTTTGATTCACAATTTAAACAAATGACAGTTTAATAAGAATTGCCCCAAATGTTTATCAATGAACAGTAACACAGCTCACCTCAACAGGAATAAGAGATAATTTGTTCTGGAGCCAAATTCAAGTGAACATACCCTGTGAACACTAATTTATGTTACTCTAAATTTCGCGTTCCAATGTGGAAGCAATCTCAGGAAGTTTTATAGTAACAAAACAGAGAGTGTAATAAATCTAAGCACTTTTAAACGCATTGACAGAACCATCATGGAGATGGTGACAGCAAGAAGGGGAGAGCTCTATCAGCAGTGCACACACTCTGATGACATCTTAGCTTTGGGCTTGGGGGAAGTTAGTGTTCTGCAAAGTTAACATATGCCAAACACTTTTTATCTGTGAGTCACGAGATATTACTTCCAGCACAGAGGTGAGCAAGGAATGGGTATTTAGGGAGCGAAAGCTAGCTAGACATTAGGTCTCCAGCCTCTCTACATCACAGCGGTCCTAATCACTCAATTCATTTTTACAGAGAGCTTTTTTTCAAGATTCTCCTTAACATGTTTAACAAAAAGTCGCTGCCATACATTTTGATAAGATTTATTAATCACTGTGAATCAATGACACTCTCAGCATATTAATTAGAACAAGATAAACAATCTCTTGTCACTTAAGACACTACCAAGAGAATTCCCAATACAAAAACAAATCTGAGATCTATTAAACTGTATCATCTCTGAACCATTTTCCTAAATTGTTCTCTTATTAATAAAAACATGGGAGTCAGATATTGGGATAAAACCCTGATCAAGAAAGGAGTGGAGGAGCGACCAGTGAACCTCTCTCTCCACATTTCCTATATGGAAGAGGCCACGAATCTTTCTAAGCCCCTCCCACTCTTTCCTGTGCCTCTCTAATGTGCTTTTCTATGGCCAATTCCAGATGAATAGTAACTGACTCCAGCCCCTGATTCAAGGTTAACTTTATTAATGGTCTGGAGTATCAGTGTGACCAAATATCCAACACCACATCTCTGTATGTTTTGCAGCAGCTTCCTCAGAGGCAAACCTCTTGCTTCCATTAAGTTCATGAAGTAAACAACTTAGAGGCCTCAGGAAGTCTCTGAAACTGAACAGTGACTCTAGGCTTCTCTCTCCCCAAAGTTATAAAAGCAGTAAAAACTAGGTAGCACCCGGAAGAGACAGAAGACTCTCAGAGAAGTGGAACTGCGACAAAAGGCAGCTCAGCCAATCTACATCAGTTGAAGAAGGAGTTCAGCCAAAAACCTGAAAGAAAAGACCAGTTGAATTGCCCCAAAGAGACTGAGACCAAATCAGGTACCTAGAAAAAGGTCCTGTCTCCAGCCTGCTGAGCTGCTGCAGGCTGTGCAATGTTTCCAACAAGTCTGAGTACCACCCATGCTGCGTCAGGCTTTTGGTGATGCAGCCATCTAAGACATTCTACACCAGTGAGTTTAACCACCCACATTCTTGTAAATAACACCAATTAAACTCCTTGGCTCATCAAGTTGGATGTTGATAGTACCTTTACTTTAGCCTGTCATTGGTTCCCTATCTGGGGTGAGTCTCCCCCAGGAACTGTGTCACACAATGTGTTTTCTCTGTCTCAAATTGAGAATGGAAACTTAAGTGTGGAATCTGTGCCCATATTTACAGACATTTACCTGGTAAGAACAGAAAAAAGTAAACACACTCTACAAGTAGCAATAGGCATTATCCCAGCCTGCATTTATCTAGGTGATATAGCAAGGAAAAACAACCTCATTATCTTCAAATGACTTCCTGTACGCAATGTAAAAGTCATGTGTGGCTATTGACTGCAGAAAATAAGCCATTTCTGAAAGATTCAAGGTACAAAATCAAGTTTCATGGCCCAGGTTTTGTTGTGTATATCTACACTTTGGCCAGATTTCTATGCATTTTGGAAATACAACTGCTTATGAATTTATCTCATTAAAGTTCCATTAATGGATATATATTTAGAAACTTTATTATTTAAAAAAGGTGCTGTGGGACAATGGTCATGTACCCTATATTGATTTGTCACTTGTACTGCTTTAATAAAATGTGATTGGTCAGTACCCAGGCAGGAAGTATAGGTGGGGCCACAAGAACAGGAGAATTTTGGGAAGAGAAAAGGCTCAATCTACAGTTGTCACCCAGACACAGAGGAAGCAAGATGAGAATGCCTCACTGATAAAAGATACCAAGCCATGTGACTAACACAGATAAGAATTATGGGTTAATGTAAGATGTGAAAGTTAGTTAATAAGAAAGCATGAACTACTACTAGGCCAACCAGGTCATAATTAATGTAGACCTCTGTGTGTTTCTTTGGGACTGAATGTCTGTGGAACTGGGTGCAACAGAAACCTCTGTCAACAAATTGTGCCAACATGTACAACTACATCCACATAAAACCTGAGAGAGCTCAGGAAGTCATTCTAGACACAACAGAACAGAGTTAAGCATGGCTTCTTCTTAGCAGCACTTTCTTGGGTGGGTTCTGTTTGTTAGAGGCAAGCATGTCTCA
Source organism: Dicrostonyx torquatus (assembly GCA_028555095.1). Lineage (NCBI taxonomy): Eukaryota > Metazoa > Chordata > Mammalia > Rodentia > Cricetidae > Dicrostonyx > Dicrostonyx torquatus. The sequence goes on along the minus strand of JAQHUG010000014.1, from coordinate 8,979,710 downwards.
TTTAAGTGAAGCTTACTGGCTCAGCTTTAGCTGCAAAAACCTTGTAGTTCTTTTAAGAGGCTCCACCACCAAACACTTACGTGGTGTTTATGAAAAGCTGACAGCATGCTTCTTGGTGGTGGCAGGGACTTTGAAAATCTATAAAGTTGTGACAATAAACATGGTTCCTGCCAGTATCTCCACATGAAGCTAGACTCTCAGAAAGCTAAGGAATGGGGTGGATCCAGTCATCAAAATCACAACTTTAATCCTAGCCATATTGCTTAGCAAATTAAAGACTCATGTGGTTAGAAAAAAAGAGAGATACAGTAAAGATAGATTCAGATCAAAAAAACACAAAAAACTCTAAACCATTTACAGTATGCTTAAAAATATATGTAGGTTTGGGACAGAAAAGAAAAAATATATTGTCT
>JAQHUG010000014.1:8944771-8956913 GCA_028555095.1 Dicrostonyx torquatus | reverse complement strand
TCAGGGGGATCTATGTATGTTTCTCTTAGGGTTCTCCTTGTTACTTAGCTTTTCTAGGGTCGTGGACTCGTTATCCTTTTCTTTAGAGCTAGTATCCATTTCTGAGTGAGTACATACCAAGGTCATCTTTCTGGATTACCTCACTCAAGATGCTTTTTTTCTCATTTTTATCCATTTGCATGCAAATTTCAAGGTGTCATTGCTCCCCACTCCCCACTGTGCAGTGCTTCTGTGTGTGAATGGACCAGGCTCTCGTTCCAATTGTCAACCAATCCTGGCCATGATTTCAAGAAAGGGGTGGATCACTTAGAGAGGAGATAAAGAAACAACAGAATTTTACAAAATGTTGTGGCCATGGTTAAGAGAAAATTCCAAATATAGTAACAGCAGCTAAGGTAGAAGTAATTTGCCTTAGCAAACTAGAGATCTGGGGAATAGAAATAAGCCCAGTTCTTTCTTGACACATGACCTACATTGGCAGTTCTTAACTGGGCTGTATACAGAACTCGCGTCGGGGTTTGTACAGGTGCTAATCACTATCTGAGATGGGTGTTGGCAGGGCTCATTTGAGGAACACTGCTAGTAAGTGCCACCCTGGATAGCTACACACCTGAAAACCCAGACAACTTTCAGTAGATTAACATGAACCAAGAGCAGTGTTATATAACAAGCCAATCACTGGCTCCAGAGGGACGTCCGCTTCTATGCAATGGTAGTACACTTACTGAACAATTGTAGCATGCTAAAGTATCGTGACGCTAAAGAGAGAATTATTTCGTTTATACCTCACAATTGCTCTGTGAGACAAGAGCTATCACGGCTCTCCCTTTACAGGAATGGAACCTGAAATTAGAGACATGTCAGAAGTGAGAAGCTATGGCCCTAGGCCAGATGAACTCATATTGTGTTCAAAGAGACCAGAGTAGTTTCATTCCGTTTCCAGTACTCTTCCTAGTGAAGCTCAACATCTTTATTCCTATGTTGTCACATATTGTCAAAATATCTCTCCCCCACCCCCCAAAAATCACATTTTTTTTAAAAAAATTAACAGCAAGCAATGTCTCTTGGAAGAAACTTTCCTGGACAGAATGAAAGGCATTGACTGTAGAAATCACTGTCATTAGTTACTTTTGCTGTCATAGTGACAGCATTCCTCACGGAGCAACTTCAGGGTTTGGGGAGCAGCACCCCAGGACCTCTTCAGAGCAGTACATGCTCCTAATCCATAAGCTATCCCTTTAGATAAGGGGCATCATCACTGTCCACCTTAGTACTGGCGTTCCACGTTCAGAACTCGCAGAGGAGTCTCCTAGGAAGCTCTGCTTCAGATGTAAGGCTTCTCCCGCCCCAACTCCAACTCCTCCTCAGTCTTCCAGCAAAGCAGGGGAGGCTCAGAGACAGCATGACCCCAAATCAAGGTACTGCTTTTCTTGTTGGTGTCACAAAAGCCACCCAAGGGAGGGTCGTTTTATTTTGGCCACAGTGTCAGGGAGTATGGCCCACTGTGGTAGGAAAGCATGGGGCTGCTCTGTCTGCAGCAGTGGGAGCCATGGTAACTGACGATGCTCTTGTCCACAGCAGTAGGAACTTAAGATATGACTTGTTCATAGCCCAACTGGACATTAAGCATGCCATGCGGATAGAAGCCAGAAATGGCTATGATCTTCCAAGGCCAACAGCAGCAACCACTTCTGCTCATTAGGCCACAGTCATAGGAGTTCCTTATCCTCCCAAAACTCTACCACCAACTGATGACCAGATATTCATACTCATGAGTCTTTGACTGACATTTCACGTGGAATCCACAGTGCACTGAAACCTTTAGTCTGCCTTTAAAATTAACTTATCTTTTTATCTTGAATGATGCCTCAAAACATCATCACCACATATTATAAATTAGTTTTCCTCCAAATATTTCTATGTATTCATTTTGCTTTCTGATTCAACATGTTCTGTTATTTCTTTGACATTTATTTCAAAACGCATGTATCCTGAGCCCTGAGTTCAATTCCAAGCACCACAAAAGAAATAAATCATCTAAAAATTTCAGATATAAGCCAGAGAAAAGCCCACAATCTTGCAAACAAAGCCCACTTCTTGAATAGAAGTGTTAAATAAATAAATAACGTGAAATTGAGCTCTCTGTTCATGATGAAATATTCTCAAGAATTGCATAGTGACTCAGTTTTTTATGGTCTTTGTTGTTGAAATTGGAAAAAGCTTTTTCAAGTCTCCAACATGTTCAATTAGGTTTTCAAAGAGCCTTAGCACAACACAGAGACATCATTATTCCTTTTAAAAAAGCAAACATATTTTGATTTCCCCAGTAATTTGCCCTGACTTAATAATAACCAAGGCCACCATGTTGCAAAATTCTAAGAATGACTATGCTGAGAAAATACACTGTACATTTTACCTCTTGAAATTGGGTAACACAGTAGAACAGAAGGAAACTGTCATTTATTATTCTTTTCCTTCTTGTTAACTAATTTTAGAAGATGGAGGTGGGAGACACCTCCCCCTTGTGTGTGTGTGTGTGTGTGTGTGTGTGTGTGTGTGCGTGCGTGCGTGTGTGTGTGTGCGTGTGTGTGTGTATCTGTGTTTTAAGTTTTACATTAAGACAAAGATTATATACTTCTATTTGCATGTTTTAGTTTTTTCAAAAAAAGGATGGATTAAATTTTGCTTTTCCTTCTGGTAAAAGCTATTTACTAAGCTAACATCTGAAAACGGGAGCTGAGGGGAAGAACTTTAGTACTAGTGTGTGTGTGTGTGTGTGTGTGTGTGTGTGTGTAGGCAGAGTTTGTACACATTATAAATAAGCAATTAAAGTGTGATTCCACTGGAGTTTGCTGTCTATGGTAGAATGATCTCTTTTCCACGGATGAAAACTGTTCTTATAGAATGTTGCGGTTATTTTGAAAGCACAAATTAAACTAATAGGTAATAGAGAACTGAAATGAAATGCTTCTAAGTTTCAAGTCCTTCCTTTCTTCATCTTTAGAAACAGTTTCTGTGATTTTCAGTTCAATGGAATAGCACTGTAAAATGTCACTGTATTGTATTTGAAGAGAGAAATTCGTTAATTCAAAGTGTTCCTTTATAGTGATTGACAGTCATAGTTTTTATTGTTCCATTGCCAAAAAGCTAAACAAGGTATCTCAGAAACAAATTGATCGAAATGAATATGAAAAATTTGCAGCTTACTAAGATTATCTGTGACATTCATACTTACACCACGAAGATCGTGTTCTTCTAGATTGTTGATTATGTGCCCACGGATTATTAGGCACTGAGGACCCAATAAAAATAGCATCTCCACAGTATCATCTACCCATTTGGACTGTCGCTCCTTTAATATGTGTTTATAATTCTTTGTCCAACCAGCAAGATGGTTTAGCAGACAAAGGCACTTGCTGTCAAGCCTGACAACCTGAGTTCAATCCCCAGAGCCCACATGGAAGGAGAAAACCAAGTCCTTCAGGTTGTCCTCTGATGTCAATCCATGAGATGCACACACATGCCCACTCCCCCCGACACACACACACACACAAATGAAGAGTTAGAATTACTTGTCTATTACCTCGCTGTTTTCCAAAGAAAGGTGTGTGCTCTGGACATTGCACAAAGTAATTGGTTAGGATTTAGTTACAGGAAGTAAGTACTAAGACTTTGATTTGGATTTAGGTTGCTTTTCTTCCTTTTCAGACCTGAATGTAGTGAGTATTGTGGTACACTGAACCTAGTATCTTGTCCTTTCCGGTTGTTGTAATGAAACCTCTGGCAGAAGCAACCTACGGCTCCAAGTTCAAAGCCCCGTCCATCCTGGCAGGGAGGTTGACGCAGCAGGAGCATGAAGCAGCTGTCACACCTATGCTCATAGTCAGGAGAAAAGGGCAATGACCGCAGGCTGCTGCTCCATTTCCTTTCTGTTTACACAGCCCAGGATCCCCTTCAGGGAATGGTGCCATTTAGTATGGGTGAGACATCCCACTGCAATTAATGAGACCAAGAGAATCCTTCATGGACTGTCTTGGAGGCTTAGTAATCTACATAGCCCCTCACAGGCCTGCCTCTTGGGTGCCAAGGTGACAAGGAAGACCAGGCATTATATCTAGTACAGAAGCACACATGGACTTGGCGGTGGAGGAAAGAAAGACTCTGAGTGGTCACTACCTTGTTCCACTGCAGACGTACAGTCAGAGCTTCAGACTGCGCCCCTGTCATCTGGAACACAAATGGGAGTTCCTGATCGCAGGAGAACACAGGAAACTCAGTGCAGCACACAGTAGGTCTTCATTGGGCAGCCTGGTTCTTTGTTTTTGCCTTTCTTGTCCAATGTCTGGTTAGGCAAGAAGAAACAGAAGAGTCTCAGAATGGGGGTGCAGCAAGAAATGTCTGACTGTCCTCTCTCTGTTGGGATTCAAGTCTCTGCTTTTAAGTGATGGTATTGAGACAAAGTCTCTTTTGAACTTGAACTTGCTGTATAATTGTGCATAATCTTGAACTTCCGATCTTGTGTCCACCACCTGGGTGCTGAAATTACAGTCAGCATCACCACGCCTCACTTGTACGGTTAGATTAGTGTGCAGATGCACATCTGACATTGTGTAGAACAAGAGAGCAAGCTTTCTGCTCATTTCCCCTTAAGTACTGAATCACGATGACTGTGTCTTCCTATCACTCCCATGTCAGGGGAGTTATTAAATTCCTTGAAGTCTCTATTTCATCTGTAAAATGTAATCGATAAACAGTGTAAAATACAGTTACGATTAATTTCCATAAAAAGCATTCCATAAAAGATAAAATGCTGTTCCAAGACCTGGAGGCACGTTGATAGCAAGCCATTTGTTTTTATATTCCCAGCATTTTTCACCGTGGCTGACAACTAGGAGATCTTCTATAAATACATGAATAAATGAATGGGCAAGGTTCTACGTACAGGGCCATTAGCATTCTAATGAGAAAGAGCAAAATGGAGCTACAAACATGAATAAGAATCAGATAGGAAGAGCCAAATAGGGACGTGCTCCATCCTGCCACTGGGACTTTGCAGTTATTTTTGGTGATAAAACTTCTTTAAATTGTACATAATAACATCATTTCCTATTCCATCTTACAGGATTGGTTTCAGAATAAAATGTATGTAAATTGTGGGAGAGTGTGCATATGTGTGTGCGTTCATGTGTGTGTGTATGTGTGTGTTGACTTTATTATATCTTCTCTAAAATACACTTGACTGGAAGAAAAGGTCTCTCCCTCCTCGCTTTCACTGCACTCCTAATGCAATATTCTATCCCTTGTGGGATCTTCTAGAAATAACTTATTAATGAATGGTAGCCCTCTGTTTTTAAGGCTGTCCTTCCTTGTCAGAAAAAAAAAGAAAGAAAAAGAAAAAAAATTTGGTATTTGAGGGGTTCCAACTAGTACCAACTTGTGTTCCCTCAAGCACTTTGTATCAATAAAAACTCAAAGCATGCACCAAGAGAATTCTTGATTTGTACCTGTCCAGGCAACCAACCTGCCACCCACAGGAGTGCTGGAAGTTTGGCAGTTAATCAGGAAGACAGTGTGATGTTTTGTGTTCTGCTGCTGCTGCTTTGAGTCTGTCACACCGTGGCATTCCTGAGGCATGTCATATTATAACAAGAGCTCTGTGGAATGGAGCCCATCTGTAGCTCTCTGCAGCATCTCCAGGGAGAGAGGACCAGCCTATGCATCCAGGGAACTCAGCAAACACTTGCAGAATTGAGGAGTTACCTTAAAAATGAAGAGTATGTCTGCTCTTTTGAAATGTTGAGTTTTTCACTCAGCACTTGTTTGGTGAAATTCAGTCCGTTCTCCTAGCTTCCTTCATTATGGAAAAGAATGAGAATTTGTGTTAGATTCATTTCCATTTTTTAAAACCTATTTTTCACTCAGAGTGCTTTGCAGTTTCACCTCTGTGTTTATATGTGTTTGTGTTCTTTCTCCTTCCCCTCCTCTCTCTCTCTCTCTCTCTCTCTCTCTCTCTCTCTCTCTCTCTCTCTCTCTCACACACACACACACACACACACACACACACACACACTCATGCACACACACGCGCACGCACACACACACACATTCATGCACACACACGCGCACGCACGCACGCACACACACAACAGCATCAGTTTCTCTCCTGTGTTTGTATATTTGTGTTCTTTCTCCCTCCCCTCTGCACACATCCCATTCTTTTGATTAAAATCCAAGCTCTTATTCTTCAGAAAGCCCTAGTTTCACATTTTCGGGAAAAAAAAAGTAATTACTATGTGTTTGAATATAAATGCATTGATTGTCAGGGATATATATTTCTTTTGAACTAACTATACTTTTCTCCCCAATTTATAACCCAAGAAATTGTTTTATACACAAATCTAAGAGGTTACAGGATAAATTTTATATTTTAGGAATTCAGGATACTATTACCTTTCCTGAATCTGAAGGTGAAAAAAATTGATCATATTTCTTATCCAATTTTTTCTTTCTCTAAAGTCAAAAAAGTTAGAAAGCCCCTATCTGTACTTTCAAATGGTTTTATATAAATATAATAGCGTAACGGTGACCAGAAATGTTTCATCTGTTACAAGTGTGAAGAACAAATGTGGAGTTTGTCCCAGCTGTGCAGAGACTCCTCTGAGCAGGCCCAGACCAGACACATGTTTGCCACTGTTCAGAACATGGAAGACAGTTCCACGGTTCCACTGCTTCCTATTTTAGGCAATTTAGTCTTTTTGAAAATTAGAGCCCCGATCCCCAGGCTCCCTTCATGTTTTCCATTTAGTTATAATGTATAACACTGCTTTATTCTCAAGTTGTCCTACACTGCAGAATTCCAATAGATTCAAACTGTATAGTTCCCTAAATCTTAACCTTATAACTCTAAGGTTCTAAGTATCTGAAATCTGGGTTTACAAAAAAAAAAAAAAAAAAAAAAGTCCTCTCAGATAGAGTCACCTTTCCCTGCACTTATCTCTCTATCCATGAGGGTAGGGGAAGCAGAAAGTGCATATCTCCTCCAAGGAATCAGAGAGATTTCCGAGTCCAATTCTTGCCGTCTTTTACAGAAATCCCTTCTGAGGATTAGGATGAGGACTGGAGAGGGTAACATAGAAAGGATGAATGTAAACCAACTACATCTCATGTGTGTGTGAAAAGACATTGCAAGGCCGGGCGGTGGTGGTGCATGCCTTTAATCCCAGCACTCGGGAGGCAGAGGCAGGCGGATCTTTGTGAGTTCGAGGCCAGCCTGGTTTACAAGAGCTAGTTCCAGCGCAGGCTGCAAAGCCACAGAGAAACCCTGTCTCGAAAAAACAAAACAAAACAAAACAAACAAGCAAAAAAAAAAGACATTGCAGCCTGTTGCATTGTACAATCAATAGATACTAATTTGGAAATTAGGTGAGAAGAAACTCACCTTCTGCAAAGCACCTGATGCTGCCAACTGTCTCCAGAGCACCTCTCTGGAGCCACTAAGGACTGTAATCTCTCTGAAGCTTACTGGACAGGCACAACGGTAGCCAGCTGTTCAGTTGGCCAATTTATGCCTCTCTTTTCCTGACCTCTCTACCTATTTCACTTAACAAATAAGAAGCAAATTCATAATAATGAGATCTCCTAAAATATTTAAATTAAAAATAATTGAATGAATGAGAAAATAAACACTAAAAACAATGAGTAAGAGCTGAGGGGAGGTAAAACCATGAAAAATACTCAACAGTGAAATGTAAACGCAGGCTGCTCATTTGTTTCCCAGCTGCCCAACCGAAATAATCACACAGAAACTATATTAATCACAACACTGCTTGGCCAATGGTTCAGGCATATTTCTAGCTAGCTCTTATATCTTAAATTAACCCATTTCTATTCATCTGTGTATTGGCATGAGGTTCTGAACTACTGGTAAGGATCTGTCTCCTTCAGCAGCTACATGGCATCTCTCTGACTCTGCCTACTTTCTCCCTCTATCTCTGTTCAAATCCCCCACCTTACTTTATTCTACTAAGCCATTGGCCAAAACAGTTTCTTTAATAACCAATGGTAGCAAAACATATTTATAGCATACAGAGGAGAATCCCACATCAGTGAAGCCCTAAATAATGAGGCCCTAACTAGCCAAACATTGGTTTAAAATAGCTCTTCATTTCAAAGGAGCCTTCCAATGGTCATACACTAATCAGGCTGAAGAATCCAGTCTGTCAAGAGCAGTTGATCCTCTCACAGATGACGTACTGACAGCTAGCTTCCCACATGGCCTAGTGACCGAGCTAAGAACTAACGTTGGAGGGATGGAGTTCAAGAATCTTTTTCTCATCAACCCGGATTACATCTCTTAGAGCTTGCTTAGTCTGTTGCCTATTAACAGCATGTTGTAAACACATTTTGTGCTTCTAAAAATTGTTTATAATTAAAAGAAAATGAATTTTCTGGTCCCAAGCTAATTAAGGAAAAAAGTGATGATGAAGTCTTGGTTACTGATTCATTGCATATCCTAAGACCTCAAGAGTATTTCCCAGGCAGATTGGCGTAATTCAGCTTCCTTTAGATGGATTGCTAAAAGGGGCTCAAACAGAACTTAATTTAGACCTCAGTCTACCGTACTCATTTATTACAGCAATGCATTGTGGATCTTTTTTGTTAATTGACAGATTTCACTGTAACTAAATATATACAAAAAGAAATTATAAGATGCTAATGAGTTTAGCTACCAAATAAAATGTCTTTGAAATTTGAAAATAAAATTTTGCGACATTTGCATCTCAGTTATCTGAAACAATTTCTTTATGCATAGGTCTCAACTGTGTCTGTCTATAATGAAGCCAAAGTGTCAATTATCCATATATATATATATATATATATATATATATATATAAAATATTATCCATCTCCAGTCTAAGTCCTGAAATATGTGCTGAAGGAGGTGCTACCTCCTTCAGGACAGAGGACATAAAAAAAAAAGAGAACAGATGCTCGGAGAATCAGGTAAGGCAACCACAGTCTTGGTGGCTTGAAGTCCTGTGGCTCTTAAGCAGGAGTGTAGGCAGAGCACTGCCTAAATGTACATCACTGAAGAACCACAGCAGTCAACCGTGTAGTACCAGCCCCCCTGACTAGTGAGAGACACCTCCTTTTAGACAAAGCCCTTCACATACAGGAGGCAAGTGACCCTAGCCCATCACCAAACACTCTACTGTGACACACCAGATAAGGGCTCTTTTTCCTGTAGACATTGCCGCAGTCTCTTCCCTATCTCCATTTCATTTATTTGCATTTTTGTCTCTTGTTCTAAGTTGTATTTTTGTGGTCATTTTTTTTTTAGCAAGAGACATAATTTTTATATATAAAAGAGTATGAGCTTACTCATTGCTATGCTCCAAAAGTAAGCATTTTTCTCTTCTAAAAACTAAAATGGCTTTTGCATTTTCTTGTACTTACTATAAATTAAATTAATAAAAGACAGACTATTTTGTGCCTAGGTTTTTTGCTGAGAACAATCAGGAAATTCATACTGCTGGTATAGATCTCGATGTTAGGGTTTAGATGTGTACCCAAGGGTCAATGTATTAAAAGGCTGGTCCTCAGGTGCTGCTGTTGGGAAATGGTGGACCATTTGGAAGAGAAAACCTATTGGGATGTCTTTGGGGCATCAAAGAGAGGCCTGTGAAGAAGACCATAGGATACTGGGCCTTTCCCCTGCCTCTCTATGGCTTACTGTTGATGAGATGAGCAGTTTACCACTCCCCAACACACACTCACACACACACACACACACACACATACATTTACACACACACTCGCACATACACACACACACATACACCACATTATTCCTTCCAGTTTCTTCCTGATACAACTATCAGAGGCCCCTCAAAAGTGGTGTGTCTTGTCTTAGACTGGAAACTTGAAAACATTCAGGACCTTTGTAAGAGGCATACCGGTTCTTAACCACTGAGCCATCTCTCCACCCCTAGATTTCCTCACTTTTTCCTGATGACCAGAATATAATATAAAGATTAATTATTTTCTTTAAAAATAGAAAATTGGTCTTTTAAATTACTTTTTAACTGAAAAACATGGTACAGAATAAGCCTTTAACTCCCTCAAAGGATAGTGCTTCACAGCAAATTAAATGAGTTCAGAAAAATAAAGCTCAACTTTTAATGTATGCAGAATCAGTCACTGGAAATACTTTCATTGGGTCATTGGAGTGTTCCAAACCTGGGGCAAAAAGCTGGATTTGGGTAAAGATCTGACAGCCATGCCTATTGGTTGCTCCTGCTTAAGTACCTCAACCCTCTTATGTATTACACTATAGTTTCTTCTGGTGAAGAGACAGGGAACTCCCCATCACCTGTTAGGCATCAAGGAAGAATTGAGAGATTAGAGACGGTCAGTACTTAAGAACAGGAGGATTCTTTGTTGTCCACGTAACTTTTATTCCACTGTGACCTGTAGACTACAATGTGCTCCACTCTTGATGTGTATCTAGGTTGTTAAAAAAGTTCTCACTTTAGGCTGACGCTTCCACTGCCTTGCAATAAGGGAAGACATGTTCTGCTTTGTCCTTGAGTGGTGCCTCTGACAGAGCTTTAGCACATTGGAGAAATCAGGCTTCATATAAACAACATGCCAACAATCATGTCATGCTTTTCCTGTCGTTTTTATTCAGGATTTCTACTCTTGAATGCTTCATCGTTCTTTCTCTTTCTTTTCCATATTATATTCAAGATCCTTAGTCTGAATAAATAAATCCCAAGGTCAGCAATAACAAAATTCAAAGAGACTACAATACATGGCAGTCAAAATCAACTTAGCCAGAGCCACAAGACAGTCCTTAAGGCATAACAGCTTTATGATAGGACCTATTTTAGTCAAAATGAAGACATGAAGGCAGAACAATGAAATGTTTTTTTTTTCTCAAGCCTTCATGGCTTACTTGTGAGGGCCCACAGATGTGAGCCTGTTCCACCTTTACTGAAGGTCAGAGAGTTTGAGCTTATTTTTGCTCTTTCAAAGTTGTTGACAACAGATGTGGCTACAAACAAGAGATTCTGAGTTAGGGTGTAGTTAATTAGTATTTTGGGTATAGAAATGGATCCTCTCCACCTAGACCAAAGGTCAGAGACTTCAAGTCTATTCCTTATAATCATGTAATGAAGTCTATTGCCTCCCCCTCCCCTTTTGGAGTGCAGTGTGTAAGCATGTGGAAAATAAAGGATTCAGGGTTCAGTATTCAACTGAATGTCCCTCCCGATACTGTTCTGAGTCTCTGTCTCTTATTTCTCTCTCATCTCTATTCCTGTTGCTTAATAATTCTAATCCTCATGCTCCTAGCCTGGAACATATGAATTTTGTCGAGGCTGGTCTTCAACATTTAGTGACGGAATTAGGCCCAGAAACTGGAAAAACATTTTGTTCATTTGATTTTATTTTAAACCTTTACCGTTCTATTTCTTGTAGAAATGGCCTACATCTTGTGTAAAAGTATGTTCTCACCTTGGGCCATCACTACCCAATAAGTATCAAGTCCCATCTTCAGTGTAGTGGGAAAGAGTAAGAAACAATGGATTATTGTATGTGATGGCAGAAGTGGAAAGTTTGGTTGACTTCTGTCAAGGGTCGAGTTAAAAAGTAATGTCAACATTGATTCCTTTTGTTATGGTTGCGAACTATTTCGTGAGCATCGTTGAAAGAAGATTAGCGCTTTTAAGAAAGGAGTGAAACCATTATAACTACCTGACGCAACTATCCCTGAACCGCATTTTGATGTATGAAGACCACATCAAAGGAACATTCATCAAGTAGACTCACAAAGAAACCCACTGTGTTTCTCCCACATCGTTGAGTTTTTTCTGTTCCATGAAACAACAATGCTTTGTGTTAAGAGCAGTGCAAGCTCACTGCCATTAGTCATCGGAGATTCTACACACTGCTTGGGATGCTGACTTCCAACTCAGGAAGTACTGGATTACAGAATCCAGAAATGCAGACTATAATTGCAATTATGACTCCAAATTGAGAAAGTGCCTCTTTATTTTATAAACTAGAAGAGAAAAGATGAGAAACAGTAAAGTAAAACACAGGATTCCTGAAATAGACTTTCTTTCTTTTTTTTTTTTTT
>JAQHUG010000014.1:8925635-8938281 GCA_028555095.1 Dicrostonyx torquatus | reverse complement strand
CCATGAAAAGGCGAAATAGACTTTCTTAAAGGTTTGGCATGTGCCAGGTCCAGCCTGGCTGATGACCTGCTGATGCCAACAAGGTTCACTCATCATCATTGTTTTATTAGTTAGTTTTTACTGGTTCTTTGGTACTCACCTTGGCCAGCCAGGAACCAGGAACCATACACAAGGCTCACTACTATACAGATTTTCTAAACCTATCAAGAGTGTCCTGAGAGAAAGAATCAACACATTTTTTTAAAAAAAATTAGCAAACTGTGATGAAAATAAAAATACCCTTTTACAAAATCAAACATGGAATACACTTTTACAATGGTAGTAAATATTCTATTTCCATTTGCTGCCGTGCTTGGGTTGTACTCACTTAAAACTAACCTGGTGTATTGAAGAAAATAGATGACAAAGAGACTAACCACTGGGAAGAATTTTTCCAGTTGTGATACCATAAAAAGCTAGTTTGTAATGCATTAATTGCATTATGACCTAGAACACTTCAGTGGTACTAAAAGAACATTGAAGAATGGACAAGAAAGACCTAGAATTTCAGTCTAAGTTACATGGTGCACACATGTCCCTAAGTTACAGGGTTACTGTTTTCAGATAATACATCTGGGTCCCTTGGTTTCATTTTTTCTCTTGGTAGTCACCATAGTTTCTGAAGACCAATGTATCAAAATACCATCTTTTGGTGGCTTAAAACAGCTCTGTAGGCTGAAAGTTCATTATCAAGCTAGTGTCCGCTGAGGTTCTGTCCCTTGCAGATGATCCTGCCCAGCTGTGTCCTCACAGGGCAGAAGGGGTTTTATAGCCTTCATCTGTGTGCATGTGACTAGAACCTTGACAACCTGGTCACTTCCCAAAGACACTGCCATTGACCATTGTCACCTGTGAGTCAGGGCAGGCACAAATCCTCAGACCAAAAATACTGTTCCTATCTTCAAATTTAACAGATGGTGGATCTTACTTGTCTTTGCAACTTTAGTAGTTTTATGATATTAAAATTACAAAATTTGATTTATAAATAAGTGTATATGGGAAAATGCTCAAAATTCTTCCTTTCTTATGGAGTACATATTACAAATAATTAAAGACTGACTTTCAGGGATGACTGAGCCATTAGCAAATATGGACGGGAGGCCAGAACAAAGCTGTAGGATGAACACTTAGGACAGGATTGATAAATTTTACTAGGATTGTGAAATACAGAAATGAAGGAGAAAGTTGCTCTTTTCCCTTTGTACAAGGACGAGCCCTGAAGCAACACACTGCACATACAAGTCAATGCAGTAGTATGAAGGTTATTGAGAGCACCCTAGGACAGAGTAACCCCTCATAAAACACATCCTGCATCAGCTTTGGGCGACACTGAGCACCAGCTTCTGGCGACACTGAACACCAGCTTCCGGCGACACTGAGCACCAGCTTCTGGCGACACTGAACACCAGCTTCCGGCGACACTGAACACCAGCTTCCGGCGACACTGAACACCAGCTTCCGGCTACACTGAGCACCAACTTCTGGTGACACTGAGCACCAACTTCCGGCAACACTGAGTATCAAATGGCAAGACAGTCACAAAGAACCAACTAAAGATGGAAAAAAAGTTAGCGGACAAATGCCTGGATGTCAAAGCTGCTTCTTTTTTTATTTAAACAAAAGCGATGTCCAGACTAAATCCCAGCTATTCGTTCTGCACTCTGATTTCTCCCTCCTTTCCTCTGCGTCTGTGTAGCCCACCCTACTCCAAACACAGACAAGAGGAAGTCCTCCTCAAGCCAACGTTCTCCCTCGCTGAACTAGCTTCCAATGAAAAGCACCGGCGTAGCTGATAACAGGGGCGCCAACAAGCTGGACCTCATCTAAGAGACACACAGCTAATCGTCCTTACAGCTGAGACATGGGCCACTCAGAAAACCCACCATGAGTGTGGAGATCGGGATTCAGTCGCAAAAGCTCCATTCTGATGCTGGTCCTGTAGGCTTCTGTGTTCCACGACGTAACACAGAATGAGACAAAAGTGTGAATGACTTCCTTCTCTAACCTTTCCCCTGTGTTCCTAAATGCCCACATTCTAGAGCCTGGACGTGGAGCAACTAATATGCATACATGCATATTATATATATATATATATATATGCATGCCACGGATGGCTGAGGCCCGCCACATGCTTTCCAAGAGTGAAAGAATGGAGTGAGGAGGAGAGGGAATCATTCTTGTCACAGATGTTTTACTTTCAGGCACTCCAAGTAGGTGAAAAAAAGAAACGCCAAAGTTGGCAGCCGTTTCCTTGCTTTGTACATCTAAAGGCTGCGCTCTGCGGAGTAACCGCAAAGCAGCGCCTGGCACAGCTGTCCGTGCTGTCCCGTGGTCTTTTATCTACGGCATGCTTTCCCCTTAAAGTGAGTCTTTGAAATTCTGAAAGCTGAGTGCTTCCTTTCCGATCATTCCACACTTATGCCAAGTTCCAAGACTGGCTTTGATGTCTATCTAAAGTGGCTCGGCACCCTGCTGTCATCATTCCCGGGAACTGTCTCGCTCTGCGAAACCGTGATAAGATCATCACTGTGCCACGTGAGGAGGCCAGCTGCACACAAACAATGACGACGTCCTTCTCCAACTTCAAGGGGCTCACCGATTATGCTGATGGTCACCAGAGGGTACATGGTTGGGAACTGACATGTACACGTTTTGAAATCACGGGGAACATCACATACAAACCGTATCTCAAAGCTGTAGACCTCGAATCTTCTGAAGTCTAGTTCTCACCTCTGTTTATGATGGCAGCCAGATTTAAGAGATGCTAAATGCAGATTCCTGCTTCCCTAAAGTTGAAGAAAATGCCTGCATAGTGGTCTGTTGTGTGGTGATATCGATAATGCAATCAAATGAGCATTTTTGAAGTATCATTTATCTCAATTCATTCTAACAGCTCTTTAAGGCTGTGCAGTCTTTTCTTCCAATGAATAACCTATTTCAGAACTACAGTAACCTCTCTGAAATAAACCTTTACTTGGCATCAGTAGACAGCACCCATCAGTCATCACTTACAGACAGCAGCTTCTTATGAAGCATCTAATAACAAGAAAAAAGCCCCCTCCCCCAGCCCTGCTGCAGAATGTAAATAAGTGAAACCTTCTCAGAAGCCACAGCAGAAGCCACAGCAGCCACACATGACAGTAAACCTTTCCCCCTGTTTTAGTCCACAGGATATTGCTCAGAACACACATTATCTTGATTTTTTTTGTCTCCAGACTCTAACTTTGATTAATTTGTTTCTTGATACACATGATATTTGACTTTAATGTATGGCACTCAAAGTTCTCAGAATTTCTCCCCAAGCTGTCACATTCTCAGGCATGAAATAGTCCAGTGGAAAGATGGACAATGGGAGGGGCCTTGAAGAGCACCCTCATATCTGCATTTGGGGAATGACACGCAAAAAGCCAAGAGGTTCTACCATGATTCACTGCCAACTAAATGCAACCCACTCTTCTAGATGTTGTGAAGGGAGGTGAGCCCATCACTGGTATGAATCACATTCACCAGCCCACAGCCCTAAGGCCTCCAGATGCAGTCAGTTGGTGGGAGACTTGGCAGGAGATCAGTTGGAAGAAGTATGGAGAATGGCAAGGTGATTACTGCCCTGGCTTCCTCCCTCAGTAGGTCCCCCGATGGACTCAGACTGGTCAGCACCCACTAGAGTCTTCATGCCTGCCCTAGACATCCAGCCTCCCATCGCTTCACCCTTTCCACCCTTTTTTGAGCCTGGGTGGTAACAACTCTTTCACTGGCAGCCTTCCCCATCCCTACTAAGCCTTGTATTGTCCCACTCAGACCTTTACTAAACAGAACCCTTGTAAAGAGGTCCCTGAACTCACTCAGAGTGTGTCCCCCCCCCTTTGTTTTGGTTCCCGAATACAGAAGTCTCAACTTGGCCCTTGTACAGTCCAGCTGAATTCAGGAGTGACATATTTGAGATTGCGATTCAGGTCCCCTAACTTCTGTCTGAGAGATCATGTAAGCACCCACTGACCTGTCAGAGAGAGAGAGCTGATCCAGCAGATATGAGGGTAGATACAACCTACCAGATAAAATTTTTTTAAGAACTGACTGCAATGATATAAAATTAGTAAAAAATATTTGAAATATAAGGGTCTGGTGTATTTGGCCTTGGTGTAGCAGCATACTCAAAGTTGCACTCTTCTCTGCAGTAACCACCGTTTTCCCTCGCCTTACTGCCAGCCTTGCTGAGGCTAGTCTTCCTCAAGCTTGCAAACCTTGTCTTAGGTTGTCCCTTCTGGGTACATTCAAGAGGACTAAACACTAGTGGAGGCAATGTTCTAATGGTGGAATTGCAATAGTTCCTGGCAAAGAGAGAGATGTTCTGATGAGTGTTTTTAATCAGGCAGAGAGAGCAGCGGGGCTTCTAGCAGCAGTGGTTGAAGGTTCCTGTTCTGGGAAGATTGAGAGGTTGTTGCTCTCGGGACCTGGCCAGGAACTTTCTGCTGTGTTGACAATATGCCCTTCCAGCCTTCCCTCCGTTGTCAGCACCTTCCGTCTCTTCGGCCTCAGCTGTGTGTTGACATGCAGTTCTGGTGCTGTGATTACCTTCCCCTGAGCACAGTGATCCTTACAACTGCTCATACAGAGATTATGAAATGCAACAGGAAATCCATAACCCATGATGTCCAGCGACCACACCTGCTTCAGTTTAATAATATTACCGATTTATAACTGTCTCCACTCTGAAAGAACACAGTAATCAAAAAGTAGCTTTGTTCCTGCTCCAGCATCTGTTAAAGGCATTCTCTTGAATTCTTCCTTCATGGTGTGGATTAAGAAACACAGATATAATGTATATTTACACAAATGAAAGCTAAGTCTTCCTTTTATTTTTACATTAGACATATGTTAAAGGCTAAGAATTAACTTCTCTTAGACAGTAGTGAGTTGGCTTTCTTGATACCCCTACAAGTACCCAGTGTAGTCTCTAAAATTTTCCATGGCCTTAAAGATGTCCATTTACATCCAGAAGGCCCATCCTGCCATCATACTCCCCTCTCCAGAGCAAACGGACTACAGTGCCTTTGTTTAAAATGTGTGCTGCTATTTTGAGATGCCTTTATAAACAGTGCTTAGTGGCATGAGTGAGCAACACTACATATTTTGCTTGCTGAAGTTGTCTACAACTATTGTCTCAAAACTCATGTTATCATCAGCAAGAAAATGACTTCAGCTAATAAATGAGATGTATCATGAAGCGGGAACCTTTGAATTTAGGATAAAGGTTAGAAGAGGAGAGACCTCAAGAAGCAACTGAAGTGCACATAGAGAGTTGTAGTCTGGACAGGAGCACAATTAAGTCTGGATAGCACTTGCTGCTCAAACATGAGAGCCCAAACTCAGACTATCCAGTGAAACGCCAGCCTATATTCTCAGCATTCCGGAGGTGGAGACAGGAGGACCCCTGGAACTTGCTAGACTGCGAACTTATCCAAACCAGGAAGCTCCAGATATAATGGGAGACCCTGACTCAGAAAACGGGGCCAGGGGAAAAAGACTGATGAAGGCACTTGACAATGACCTTTGGTTTCACAACCATGTGGAAGTGGAGCATGTCAGCTGTTGACAGAGGTTCCTGTCTCACCCGATCCTGCAGTCATTCAATCCCAAAGAAATATACAGAGGTCTATATTAATTATAAACTGATTGCTCTATTAGCTCAGGCTTCTTATTAACTCTTATAACTTATATTAGCCCATAGTTCTTTTCTGTGTTACCCACGTGGCTTGGTACCTTTTTTAGTGAGGCAGTCACATTTTGCTTGCTCTGTATCTGGGTAACGACTTCAGACTGAACCTTCCCTCTTCCCAGAATTCTCATTGCCTTGCCTCTACTTCCTTCCTGATCACCCTGCCTATACTTCTTGCCTGGCTACTGGCCAATCAGTGTTTATTTAAAATGTAAGTGACAGTGTACAGACTATGGTCCCACAGCAGTCAGCCATCTGGGGTTGGAGACAGGCAGATGCCGGGAACTTGCTAAGCAGCCAGTCTAGCTGAAACATCAAGATCCCTTCTCAGGGTGAAACTGTCTCAAAAAAGAAAAGGAAAAGATGGATGATGGTAGGAAATAGCATATGATGTTAACCTCTGGGTGCTGCAAACATGTACACAAGTGCGAGCAGCCACATATGCACGCACATTTGTACACCACAGGGAAAAAAATTAAAATGTCTTTAGTCTAGTAATTTTTTATATATGAAGATATATGCTTTTGAAAATCTTTACTAAGATTATATCTACTAAAAAAAGAGGTTTCAGCTGTTCTTGGCAGACTTCATAATCAAAACCAGATTAAGTATTTTTTCCACTATGCTCTTCTTAGTTGCAAGAGTTTAACTCAAACATTTGTGGCAACAGTGATGTTGTCTTCTGAAATTTATTCTTCCTGTTGCTGTATCCAAACCATTCAGCTCAGGAAATGGATGACAGCAATGCTGCCCTGTGAGTCTTGTTCAAGAACAGGACTGTGTGTATTTACCTTTGCACTTGACAACAGAACACATGTTCTCTTCCCAATTTGATTGCCATTTGTTCTCTGCTGTGTTCTTAGAACCTGACAGACACAAGACTATGACCCCAACAACTGGCAGATAAAGGAACTGGATGGTGAGTGACTTTAAGTAAGCATAAAATCTGTCCATTGCAAAGATCTCTATTCTGTTACTGTCATAATAAATAGGCTTAATATTTTTCAAAGAAAACCTTTCAATAAAATCATAACATTATTTTACAATAAACTTATAGGTTATACTCACCTTTTCTTATCATTTTCTTTAGAATCAAGTAGGTAGATCAACAGTAGAGCTTTTTAACAAGAACAAATTCTAATGCGTGTTGTTCCAAAGCCCTTCCACTTTGCCTTGGCCCTTAATATCATCCTAATGTTTGAACAGAGTGGAAATGTCTGAAAGAAGCTGTAGTCTCCATTCTCCCACAGTTGGATCTCTACCTTCAGCATATGCTGCCTAACTTCAAGAAATAGTGAACATGAGGCAATATGTCAACTGTCATAATAAATTTGACTCAAGCCTTACTCTTAAATTACATGACTGAGTGCACTAGAAGCATAATCAGAACATGTATGAAGCCACGTTTGTGTCTGTCATTACAGTTGGAAATGCAATCATGCTGTCTGAGACAGAAGGTTTGGAAGCTTCAAGACATTTTAGATGTAGTTCAGTCACCTTACCTTACTGGTCAAGTAACAGAGACCCAGGAAGCTGAAGCTATGATTCTGAGTCACTCAACTAATTAGCAACACAACAGACTTTTAGGTTCAAGTCCACACATCCTGAGATCCGCTGCGAATGTACTGTCCTTAACCGGTCATCCCCCAACAAGACAGCAATGCCCATGTGTGGGTCAGTAAAGGGCATGGGCATAACAGTTTCAGGGAAATGTGTCTGCTTTATTGCATGTGAAGAACCAGTTATTTAGTGGAAGCCTATCAGCTGTGACTGGTTATCACACTGCCTCAGATTGGATAGTGAGCACTCATCCCTGGTCTTTATGTGGAAAAAGCACACCAACAGAGACGTGGAGGGAGCAGACTTATCCACAGGCCAGCTACAGCTACTCATTCTACCTCAGAATTCAGTGGCTTCAGGAGCAGGTGTATCATGCTTCTTATTTAGAAGTACAACGTGCCAATAGGCTGGCCACCAGGTCATGCCTGCATATTCTCCCACATAAATGGATGGAGTTGAACATGGCATTACTTTTTGAAATATTAAAATTATCACAGATTAAATGTAAAATACATATTATTATAAAAAGAAGACAAAATTAATCTACTCAGAAAAACATTGCCAGTAGTTAAATAAAAACCTTTTGTTAGATTGTTAAGTGCATTTGTCAGGTTTTAGTTTTGATTTGTAATAAAAAAAATTTGATTTGTCAATTGGGGTAACAAAGAAGTTTCTTTTAGCTATTTGAACATGAGAAATCTCTTTTCAAAGACAAAAATTTGGGGCTGAAGAGATGGTTCAGCTGTTAGGAACACAAGTTGTGGTTTGAAAGAAAGTAGCCCACAGACTGATAGGGAGCGACCTTGATGGAGCAGGGTTGGTTTTGTTGGAGGGAGTGTGTCTCAGTTCACTCACTCCTGCCCACCAATCCAGAGTAGAACTCTCAGCTCCTTCTCCTGCATCATGTCTGCCCACATCTTACCATGTTTCCTGACATGATGAACATGGAACTAAACCTCTGAAACTGTATGCCAGCCCCAGTTAACTATTTTCCTTTATGGGAGTTGTCCTGGTCATGGTGTCTCTACACAGGAATGAAACCCTAACTAAGACACAGCTCTTATAGAGAGCCAGAGTTCAGTTCCCAGCCCTGACATGAAGCAGCTCACAACTGCCTGTCGCTCAGGCTCCAGGTGATCCAACACTCTTCTGGAGTCTGCAGGCATCCAGATGCAAATGCCCACGGGCACACACAGAGTCACATATGTAAAATAATACAAATAAAATACCTTTAATGAAAAAAGTGTCGCTTATGAACCAAGTATGAAATGTAAAAGAGGAAACAAGGCGGACAGTTGTGAGGGCACTCAGGCAGTAAGATTGGCGTGCATTAATAAAATAAAATGAAATGTCAACTGCATACTCTAGAGAACTTGCAAAAAGTTCTGATTACTTTATGACCGTGTTCAGGCTGTCTTTAAAGGCCAAATTTAGGTTAATCACTTTGCAAATGAAAGTACTCGATCATTTTATTAGTATATTTACCCTGCTGTAAGGTTGAAAAAATGTTGAAGTTTGTATAAATTACTGAGAGTAAATTTCAATTGAAGAATTTATTTCTTACTACAAGGGACATGCAAACTGAGGCAATCCATCTCACCTCAATGAAAATGGCTATAATAGAAAAAAAGGATAAGAATGCTGGCAAGGATGTGGGTAGGAAGCACTTACTCACTGGCAAGGAGAGTGTCCGAGTCAGTTTGGAAGCTCCGTAGAGCTCTGAACACAGCTTCTGTATGATCCAGATAGAGAACTCCTCACCATATGCCCAGAGGAGCCTGAGTCACAGAGATCCCTGGTCAGCGCATTGATCCCACACTCTTTATCTCCATGCCCAAGAAGACCAAAATGAGAACCCTGCAGGGAATTGATGGAGCGGGAGGTCATTGTGAGATGTAAAGTAAGCCAGACTCATGAAGAGAAATACAGATCGTTTCTCTCACCGGGAGAATGTGAGTATGGAAGCATCAGGGCAGCTATTGTGGGATTGAAGAGAATCAGCAAGGGGGAGATGGGGTAATATGGAGGATGGGAAGCGGAGAGAGCCCTGAGAGAATGCATAAAGTGTGAAAGGTAAATGTGTGTTGTTGACATGAGTACATTCACGACAAGAACTCCAGTGTCTCAGTGACCCACGGAAATGGCAGAGCCTTCTCCTGGCCAAACGATGACAGTTGACAATGGGCAAAGTAGCAGCCACAGCTTCCCTGTCTCAGGTGGCTTCAGCCGGAAACTGCTCCCTCTAGACACCAACACCCACCTACTGAATCCATCTCCTTATTCAGCTGTATACAGTAAACCCGCCGTGCCATTCAGATGTCTAGAATAAACACACTGAGTTTCTGGGCTACTCCTGGTCCGTCTCCACCAGAGCTCGCACAGCCCACCCAATATCAGTTTTTCTGAGCTATGCAGGTTACTGCACTGAATAAGTGATGTAAACACACACACAGAGAGACACACTCTCTCACACACTCTCACACACACACACACACACTCACACATACTCAATACACACTCACATACTCTCACTCACACACACTCACACATACTCTCACGCACATACATTTATAAACACACACATACACACACTCACACACACATGCTCTCGCACATTCACACACACAGTCACACAATACACTCACACACACTCACATTTTTTTCCCAAATAAATAACATAATGAAAGCCACTTTGGACACTAACTTAAAAATAGACTTTATAGGGACAAAAACAAAAAAGGGAGCTGGAGAGATGGGTCAGTGGCTAATAGTAATTGCTCGGCAAGCCTGAGGACTTGAGTGTGAATCCCCAGCACCCACAAGACTCCAGCATTGGGGACCGAGACAGGAGAATCCTGAGGCCTTCCTGGCTAGCCAGTCTGGTAAGAAACCCTGCCTCAAGGCAGAGAGTAACAGAAAGATGTTTGACATTCTGTCCCAACCGATACACACACACACACACAGATACACACACTCACTCACACACATACACATTCATGCACCACACATACACTAAGAAAGAAAGAAAGAAAGAAAGAAAGAAAGAAAGAAAGAAAGAAAGAAAGAAAGAAAGAAAGAAAGAAAGGGAAAGAAAGCAAACGTCACGGCTATATGTCATCGCTAGCTTATCTCTAAGCCACACGAAACAATTAGTCATTTTGATTACAGTAAACTATGAATAAAAATATCTGGGCCTCTTTGACAATGTCATTCAATTTAAACATTCTGATTTATTACTGTGGCTGAGAACATTTTCAGTAATACAAGATAGCTCTTGGTTTCCAGTTACTAATGTTATAGAAACTAGCTCAGGTCTTTATAGAAATCCTCCAACTGTTTGACTCATTTGTTAACAGAAAATAATTCAGCAAGTCGGCTCGGCCTGGTGGTGTACCACCACTTGGTCTTATTTGCTCTGGAAATGATTATGCTGTCAGCTTGGCAATAGTTCATGTTACTAAATATTTGAACCTGGAACCTGAACTATCTCCCCATGAGGATTTCTGCTGCAACACCTATGATATAGCTTTTCAAGGCAATTTGTAAAATATCCAGGCTAATGTACCAAATGCATTGTGGGAATGATTTACAGACACCGGCAAGCAGAATGCCTGCTGGGTTGTCTCTGTAACAGCCATTTTTGTGGATGTAACAAAGATTGGTACTTGTCAGATGTGTGCTTCGCTCAGAAATGGAGACGGACAACTCGAATTCAAGGGAAGTTCCAGTGGAAACCTGCTGGCAGCCATCCCTCTCTTCTTTCCTTTCTTTCTTTTTTGTTTTGTTTCTGGTTTTTGGGGTTTTTTTGTTTTTTTTTTTTTTGAGACAGAATTTCTCTGTGTCACCTTGACTGTCCTGGAACTAGCTCTTTAGACCAGGCTGACCTCAAACTCACAGAGATCCCAAGTGCTGTGAAAGGTGTCTGTCACCAACAGCAGGCCCATCTCTGCTCTGGAGGGAAGGAATTCTATTCAACATGGAGTATGCTCTTCTCTGGGAGTCATCTTCTCACTGAACTCCTGGGTATCTATCAGATTCCCACCAAAAACTTGACATGCATTTTAAAATTATGCACATTATTTGTGGAAAGTGATGAGGCTTGTTATGATATTTCATGCAGGCTTATAGCTATGCACCACATCGCTGGCCTTAGTATGGTACTCATAATAAGTACTTGCTTCATTGCTATTGTAAAACACATGACAAAGCAACCCACAGAAGAGTTTGTTCTGAGAGTAAGGCTCCATGGATAAAGTCTTTGTTAAGCTACTGTTAGGAACTGAGTTTGGATCTCCGGAAGTCTTGATCAGTAGCGTGTATCTGTAACCTCAGTGCTCCCATGGGAGGTGGAGACAGGAGAAGCTTGCAGGCCAGTCAGATTAATGTACACAGTGACCAACAGGAGACCCAAGATGGACGGTGAGAAGTGATGCCTGAGGTTATCCTCTGACTTCCGCGTGTGCTGGCCACATGAGTGTACATGCCGTACACCCAACAACTAAAACCAAAAAGGAGAGCAGACACGTGTCCACGCTCCCATGCAGACACATACATGAACACACAGATGAAAATAAAACAAATCTCTTTTTCTTGAGGCACGGTTTTGTTCAGGGTTGCTTTCAATTTATGTGATTAACAACATCAGCAAAAACCCCTTGGAGAGGAAAAGGTTACTGGGCTCCCACGACCACATCATAGTCCGTCCTGGGGGAAACCAAGATAAGAACTCTAGCAGGTCAGAGACCCAGCAGCAGAACCGTGCAGACTCCATGAGGGATGCTGCTTCTTAGCTTCAGGGACTTAACTCAAGATGTCAGGCTTGGTGCTGCCCATGCTTAGCCATCTCACTGTCCCAGTTTTTTCTTCTTCTTTGTTGTTGACTAAATATTTAGATTATCTTTATTCATTCAAATATCTCTTAGTGGCCACCTACATGGCTTTTATTTATTACTAAGGTTGTGTCACTAGGAAAGCTCATAAGTGCTGAGTTTAGGTAGGGAATGCATTATTATTTTAATACTAATCAACATGCTGTTGATGTTTAAATATCATCCAAATGGTGCTCTAATTTTAAATAAAATGAACTAGATTGTAATATTAAAGATTCCTAATGATGGTTTAAAAAATCCAAACACATTAAAAGGAAACTATCAAACACTTTAGTTTTTACAAAATTATGCAATTCTTAAATAATTTTCCTGCTGCTAGATACTATTTTCTTTACGTACAACTTTTTTGTGCAACATTAAACAGTGCCCAATAAAAACATCACATTTGATAGACATTATAACACAATAAAATATTTCATTATCCTTTACGCATTTAAGAAAG
>JAQHUG010000014.1:8903358-8925560 GCA_028555095.1 Dicrostonyx torquatus | reverse complement strand
AGGCTGGCCTCAAACTCACTATGTACCCATGACCTTACATTTCTCATCTTCCTGCCTCTACCAGCTAAACACTGAGATTATAGGCAAGCATCTCCATGCCCAGTTTTTCTGTAGTGTTAGACATTGAACCCAGGATCTCCATCAGAGATTCTGTCTTTTTAATATTAAGCATTCTTATACACTAAATGGAATGGATTTTTAAAAAACACAGTAAAATAAAAATGATTAAAAAAGTGTTCCAATTATTTTCGTTTATTTACTGTTGCTATTTTGAGATAGGCAGCAGTCTCCCTATGTAGCTGACAGTTGTCTTGACATTCTGGCCCTTCTAACTCCACTGTCAAGTGCAGACTCATGAGCTCCAATTATATAGTTAGCAAAGAATAGTGATTCGCAACCAAAATATTAATTTTTTACCAATAAAGTTATTTAGCTCGTCGGTTATTTAATTTAGTGTATTGTGTGGGTATGCAGACAAGGACATGTAGAAGTCAAAGGACCACTTGTGGAAGTGATATCTCTCCTCCTGCCATGTCAGCCCTGGGGACATGGTAGCAGGCACCACATCGCTGGCCCTGCAGACTCCTTTTAAGGGCTTCGTGTCTGTGCTCAGTGTAAGTGCAACACGTGTGTGCTAGCCCTTTGCATATGTACTAGTAATTATTCTTCCCTACCCTTACTGATACACGTGTATTATAACTGTCCAATACGTCTGTGTCAATGTAT
Organism: Dicrostonyx torquatus; assembly: GCA_028555095.1. NCBI lineage: Eukaryota > Metazoa > Chordata > Mammalia > Rodentia > Cricetidae > Dicrostonyx > Dicrostonyx torquatus. Next base: position 8,924,834 of record JAQHUG010000014.1, on the reverse strand, counting down.
CCATCTATATATCGATCAGACTACTAAAAAAGTCCCTTTATCCACAGTAACCAAAATAAATTTGGTAAGCAAATATCTTTGGGGGTAGGTAATTTGAGAGCAAACTAGAAGACAAGTCTGTGCTAAAAGTATTACAAATGTTTTGAAATGATAGTTACTAAGGTGACAATAAAATTATGTACAGCTTATTAACCTGAGTTAACTCTTTTAAAAAAAAAACCTAAAGCCAGTTCAGACACGTTTTTCTAGAGATGATATCTAAAACTGACCCTTACTGTTGACTTTTCAGTTTTCCTTCATGGGAAGAGGGAAAGAGGTTGTACCCTAGACCTTTCCAACTGCTTGCTGAGCTTTCCCTCTCCGTTAGCAGGAGAATCACACAGTGAGGGCACGGCTCACAGTAACATGGCTGAATATAGACTGGCAAATCGAATGTGAACATGAAAGATAGATCCAGTTCTTGGTTCAGTGGAGACAATTGCAGGTCTTGTTCAGGAGCTTACTTTCTTGCGTGCCCTGTGTCCTAATTAATCAGAATTTGCTCTTGCTTTATCTTCACTGAGACTTCCCCTTGTGTTTGATTAGTGAAAGGTAGAGTCTTCTTGGGTCTGAAAAGCCATTGTCAGGACAAGTCCCAGTCCCTGTGATTAGAGAGGTATAAAAGGACACATTTTGGTATAGTAAAATAATTGTGAATGTCCCATGCATTGATATGACATACTGTAAAACAGTTTAAGATCTGGAAGATAAATCAATAGTAAGCTGGTATTTCTTTATCACTAATCCAACAGTTAATATTATTATGTAGTATGTGTAATAATTTTGGGCATAAGAGACCTTGGCAGGTGAGAGTCAGAGGCCTCATGACAGGAAAGAGGCAAATACACCATGCAGGCAGAGTTTAAGTGAGGAGGTTTATTAGAGAGGAGGGAAGAGGAAAAAGAGAGAGAAGTAGGCAGAGATTCGTTTTTTAAAGAGACAGGATACTACAGGCGTGACACAGGGCTTGAAGCCCTGTTAGGTCCTCAAGGGGTTTGGATACTAACAGTGTGGAGCTCTTGCCTCTGTCTGACTCTGGCAGCATTCTGTATCCACATGTATACCCAGCACTAAGGAGGATGGAGGAGTCCTCACCTATCAACTAGGGGAACGTGGTCTCTCTGATTTTTCTCTTGTAGAGCGGGAACCAATCGTCTGCTTGAATTAGCATCAGTCAGCTAGCCAGGTGATCCATCCAAGACTGCCATTGTGCTAATTAGTCTAGTTGTATGCCAAACCGAGGAAACTATGAAATTAGCTTGGAAATTTTCTTTTCTTTTTGTGATTAGGGGCCATGTAATAGTGAGCCGGGCGGTGGTGGCACACGCCTTCAATCCCACGACCCAGGAGGCAGAGGCAGGCAGATCTCTGTGAGTTCAAGACCAGCCTGGTCTACAAGAGTTAGGTTCAGGACAGGCTCCAAAGCTACAGAGAAACCCTGTCTCAAAGCCCCCCCCCCACCCCGAGAAATACCTTCTCTTCCTCTTCTCTCACACTTAGCAGCACGTGGAGACGATCCGGAAAACTTTTGAGTGTAGTTCCGCCCCAGAACTTCCAACTGACCTCTGATGGAAACCTTTCAATACCCTCTCCACCCAGAGATTATCAATCTGAGGTGCTCCCTGAAATTCAGCCCTCCCCTTCCTCCTCCCTCCCTCTCCCCTCTTTTAGCACAAAGAGCTCTATCACAGTTTGAATGTGGGGAGGGGAGCAGTGGTCTGGGTTTTTTTCGGGGAGGGCTCGGGACTTTCTAGGCCCTGATTTTGATCTTCAACAGCAACAAGAAGAGCCCAATAAATTTACAACTTTATTTTACAATATTTGCAAACATGTACCTTCTCATACATGTTAAAGGCAAGGAAAATAACATAGTGTGTATATTTGCTAAGAGAAACCAATGGCATTAAAGGTCAAACCGCCTCTGGTTGCATGGACTAAATAAAGTGTTGCGTATTTCAGCTTCACAGAGGGTCATGCTACTGACAACGTTTATGATGAAACAAATATAAGGAGACTAAAACACTTACTTTACATATCTACAACATGTATTTTCATATTCCTAGACCAACCACAAATCATATTGGGATATATTTAGGTACATGAAAAGGTTTCAAAACATAAAAAATTAACATTTTGAAAAAAATCACATGAGAAAGCTCATTAAATAACAACATTGAAAAATAAATAATCAGCTTTCCTTATTAGCTGCTGCCATGCATTGCTGGCATTCCATTCCAAGCGAGGTCGGCATGCAGGGTATAACTTCACACTGAGACTACTATACAACGCTACAGGGCTTATTTCTGAAGTGAAATGTCACAGGGTTTGCCTCACTTTCAAAGGAAGCTAACCCCTGGCTGCCAAACTATTCCCATGAAAATTATGGGAGAAGCCTTTTTGTGAAGATACATTTTTCGACGAACTTTCGTGGTTCGAAGGGGTTTGGTTTGGGAAGGGTAAGGTGGGGGGAGGGGCTAGAGAATGGTGAGTTTAAAACCACCAGCTGATGGTGTTTAAACAGCATCAGGTGCTTTTTAAGACCGGAGCTGACAAGATGCCTGGCTTTCGCTGCCAACTGTACTCATTACATCTTGAGAAACTTGCAAAGGAAAAACTAGTCCCAGAGAAGGACAGCCTGCTGGGCCTGATCAAAGCAGAAAGCGTCTACTTCGCTTTCAAGTGAGAAGAGAGCAATGGCAGGCTCGCGTCTTCCAAGCCCTGAAATCTGGGTAGCAGATGCTTTCTCGTCAGTCCGGTTCTAGCTCAGACTGTGCTTGCTGGATTTGCTGGCTCTCTTCCGCTCTCGGTGGTGCTGCTGGGCGGGTTTGGCGGGCGACACGCTCTCGAAGTTGTGGCTGGACTCATTGTGCTGGCGGGTATACCGCTTGCACTTGCAGGCCGTGACCACCGTGATTTTGTAGGTGCGTGTGCTGCCGTCCTGGCACTGCAGCTGGATTCTCTGGGTGCGCGTCTTGTCGTTGACACACCGCCACTCCTGGGAGCTCCGCCGGCTCCAGTACTTTGTTCCATAGCCTCCTCCGATCCAGTTGGGGAGCACCGGCAGGGGCAGGCACTCGCCCGCGCACACTAGCTCCTTCAGAGGGCTTATGCTGGTGCACTGGCCGTCGGAAATGTATTTGGTGGACCGCAGCTCCCGGCAGCCCACTTGTACTCGACCTACAGGAAACAGGACAAAACTGCATCAGAGACAGAAAGCAACTGAAGGTGTTTGGGGTTCTGTGCTTGTTTTAAGTAATTTGCAGTATATATCCAAATTGCAGGACTGCCCTAAGAAGTGACTATGTACTTTATTTTCACAGTGCAAGTCTGTGGGAAGGTTGGAAGACACTTTTATCAAAATGACCAGGCTACATACAGTCTGACTGTTTTTGGAGGAGGGGTGAGGGAGGGAGAAAGGGACTCGTTCTTTCCCATGGGTTTCATTAACTGATTGTTTATTAAAGTATTAAAAGTCACATTCTCTTAGTCTCTTTCCCAATAAGGGTTCCTTCCACTCCTGTAAATACTCTCTTCAAAGAGTGCACTTTAATGTTCTCGTACTCGTGGGTCATATTGGTTAATGTCTGCAAGTGCTTTTAATTAAGTTTTTCAAAAAAAAATCTCTTGAGAAAATGTGGAAAGTATTTAAATACTGTGTACAGTGCATATGCATGCTGTAATATTTTATTTCAATTATAGAATTCAGCTGCATGGTCACACATGCATATGGGTACAACCATTGACATTTTGCATATCAAACTTAATAACTATGTTCTAAACATAAATTCCCAAGCTATGTTTTAAAAATACAAACAGTAAAATGTTTGAAATGCAAAATGCCACCACAACTCAATATTTAAAGAGCATAAAAGCCCCTAAATTAGGAACGTATGGTTGCCATAACAACTTGGCTACATTTCCATGAATTTTATGGCAGAAAAATACCTAACATGTCTGATTTACAACTGCACAGGAACCACAGTGTTCATTTCCTGAATATCAGGCATGGACAGCTTTTTGTTTTAGTTATTTGGATTTGATAAGTTTGTTCTCTAATTGGCTGTTTCTGGTCATGTGCCTGAGTAATTAAAACAAAAATTAATCTTAAAATATTTGAAGTTTTCCTGCTCATTCCTTTGTTATCCAAATGAGAACTGCTTATGACAAACTTGAAACGAAATCAAGGCTTATTAACCAGGAAAAAGGCTTAAAAACATAGGCTGATGAGCTGTCCCAACCAAAACTGATGAAAGCTGCTGAAGCTGTTCTTGTGACTCCTGCAAACAGTCTCAAAGTGGACAGGGAGCCAGGAGTTTTGTTCCATGTCTGTACCCCAGAATGTCTGAGGTAAGGCTCACAGCCTCAGGGAAGTGTGTAGCTTGAAAAACAAACACGTGAGTGTGTCCATCTGTGCTCACAGAGCGAGCGACAGCTGGGGATTGAGATGAAAGGGTTAATGGTTTTGGCTGGACAGTGTGCTGGCCTTGCCTGCTTCTGACTCCAGCACACCTTCCTGCAGCTGCCTTAGGAATGCACCTGGAAAGAGACAGCAGTGATTTTGACTTTCCTGGCTTTTGTTCCTGAATGTGTAAGATTGGGCATTTTTGTGGTGACGTGTCTCTCACTGGCAATGAATACCCACCACATTGCTCAGTAACTCAATACTGATCAGACACTTCCTGTACCCTGAAGTCAACCGTCTCCATGACATTAACACACTTTGGTTTTCTAAGAGAGACATTACCAGTCATATTTGCTTTGACTTTTCAAAGGTCAGAAAAACTCTTTTTCGTAGTTTCAATGAAGTTTAAGGAGGAGGGGCAAATATTTGTGTAAGATTTCCTGCACACTGTTCCTCCTGTCTTTCTTCAAGTTGATTGCTAATGTGAACTCTTTTAAAGGAAGAGAATAAAGCAAAAGTTGGGGAAAGAAGTTTTGAATGCCTCTACCCTTGGCATGTCAATTAAGCAAACCAAAGAGGGGTAAGGAAGCATTCCCTGTGCTAAACATCAGCATACTGTTATTTAAGATCTCCTGTTACAAAATAGACACTCAGTCCTTCACAGGCACATACAATTACCTCAGTTTGACCTGTTGAGAATTTTAGAAAACCAGCAATCTCCAACCTGCTGTCGTATAGACCTCTCTCACAGCGAGCATCATCAAATCCACACACCTCTCTGAACTAGACACAGTTGAGACATTTGTGGGAATAATTGCATGTGGCCTGAAAGCTCCCTTCCATCCTTCCTGAGTCCCTACACCTAGTTCTACTTAGTTACCAATCAGTCACCTCACCAAATTTGTACACGTTCTGAAAGGAACAAAGTGTCAGACAACATGCGCTTAAACTCTGCACAGCAACAGTCTAGAGAACTCTCCTTTTGCAGAGTTTTAAAGACCCAGCAGCTTGACACCTAGATACATTTGTCGGTGGGTATTGGGCAAACCCCATCTGTGCTTGCACTATCAAGCCACCGTTGTAATTACGTTAACTCTAAATTCACTAGCCAGGACAGAACGCCAGCCTACGCAGGCAGTAGATTGCTCCCAGACTGTTTAGCAAAACACACACAGTTCACGGTAGTATACAATGAAACTATTCTACAGGAATGGGAGCTGATGCTCCCCAAAAGGATAAAAAAAAAAAGAAGAAGAAGAAGAAGAAAATCTATACAAATAAAACACACTTACTGTTGCGATCCAGTCCAGTGCTACTGAAATGCCTGCCTCCATTTCTGGCTTGATTCAACGTGCTGTTGCTGCTGGGGTGTGCGGGAACAGGTTTAACCACATGTGAGTACAGGATTTCTGTGGCATCATTTTTAAAAGCCAAACAGTTTTTCATTAGGATGCATATCAGGGGGATGAGATAGAGATGAATGGCAGGAGGAAGCATGGTGAGTGGAGGAGCTGCTGGGCTGAGGAGCCGGGTTAATTCTCTCCCCCTGCCTCTGCACTATGGACTGTGGAATGCCTCCCCAAGGTTCTCTTTATATATCCACAGAGGCTTGGCGTTCATTCAGGTGTAAAGTTGTGTAGAGCCTCAGAGTGAAAACACAGAGAAGGGGTGGGATCCCTACATGACCCTGCAGAAGAATTTTACCAATGGAGAAGAAGGCTGCAGAAGAGGAGGGGCTTGCTACACAAATTGCCTGAGATCTCAGAGTTGGGCTTTACTGGTCTGCAAGCTGAAGCAGGCAGGGCACAGCTCTGCCACAACTGCCACACGCCTCAGCCGTGTCCTCCCTGGAGCCCAGCTCATGTTCGAGTGTAATGGAAGGCAAAACCTATTGCTGTCCACATGAAGAGAGCGCGTTTGTTTTATTTTATATGTTACGCTTTTGTTCTGTATTCCCCTCAGATTTGAGAAGACTTGGGGCCCCGAAGAACTTCTTCCCCAATTAGTTGGAAGAATCTGTGTGAGTTTTCAGTAGCTTGGACTTGCGTAAAGTATTTGTTTAGTTAAATACGCTTTGTCTTTCAAGGGAAAAAAAAAAAGAACCAAAAAACTTTTCTTTTACCCTCCCTTTTCCTGTAAAGAGAAAGAAAGGCACAGAGCTCAAGCCTGCCCTCTGGACACACTTAACTGACGCTGCTTTGATCTGCATGCACTACTGTCCTGCGAGGGAAATTACTGCCAGGGGTTCCATGCAGAGGATAATGAGCAGAACTCTGTTTGAATTAGAGTAACTAATATCAGTTTTCATCCTGAAATATGCCAGCAAGATTTAGCATTCAGCGTGTCTCTTGTAGAAATCCACTTCCTACATATTATCATTCCCCAATTCAAAATAGTTCTAGACTGTTCTTAGGCTGCAGATCCGGGCTGTGTTTGCCTTTGGCAAACATTCTTTTCCTTCCCTTGGGTCTGCTGCTGGAGCAAGAGTTTTTACTTCTGTCTGTGCCCCTGTCTTTCCACCTGACACGGACATCCATTATCAGGTTGCTGATCTTTAACTCTGAAAACGAAAGGGTCCAGCAGGATGACTCAGCAGGTTAGGGAACTTGCAGCTGAGCTTGGCAGCCAGGGTTCAAGCTCTGGAATTCACGTAGTGGACGGTGAGTGGAGCCCATCTTAGTCATTATGTGGCTATTAGAAACATGTCTTAGTGACATGTACCTCTCTTCTTATAAGTCCTTTATAGTCACTATTCGCCACCACCCTGCCCCTTCACTCTTTCCTAACTCTGTATATCAACAGTGGCACCTACTGACATTTTGGAAGAAGCAATTACTTACTATGTAGGCACTGCCCTGTTTCTTTAGTGTGATTCTTGGCTTCCACTCGGTAGATAATGAGCACCCCCAGTTACAATGAAAATAACTCTACTACTGCCAAGAGCCTCCCAGCAAGTAAACCATCCCAGGCGAAGAACTACCAACCTTCTGTCCATGTGTCTCTGTGAAAAGAAAATAAATGTAAGAGTAGAAATCTAAGCGTTGAACATTACAGGAATGTTGTCATTTTTCTTTTTTTCAGGAGAAATCTGTACTGATTTTACTTTAGAAAGGATGGCTGCTTATCTGGTAGAGACAAAAATTATCCAAAGACGAAGTGATATGGTGTCTGGAATAAATGTCAAAATTAAACAGTAGGGAGTCATTAGGAGTGCAGATGTTGGTGAATTCATATGGGTTGAGGGCTGTTAGAATGTGGTGTGAAGTATTCTATTTACTCTTATATGTGTTCAAATTCTATAAAATAAAAAATTGAACATCAGAGCCAAATGATCAAGTTAACATATGATCATTAGCTCAGTTTCCTATTGCCGTGTGTTGTGACTGATTATAAGATTCTTCCTGGAATTTAATAAATCCGATTATTCTGTACAAGGAAGGTTATATATCGAGCATCCTTCAGAAATAGCATGAATTCTTGTCCTACATTAAGGGACTTCACACTGATTCCACATTGTTCATAGTAACAGTGGAGGCAATGCCTACAGGGAGCTGGAGTCGAGATAGCCCAATCCTCCCCAGTGGACTCTTTGTTGTACAAAGAAATATTTTAATTTGAATTTAACTGTCTAGATAGATTACAGATTTAACAGATTAATGTAAATCATGAAATCTGCTTAACTTTTTATGTTCTGTATACTCGACTTAGGACTTCATCCCTGGAAGCAGCCACACAAGGAGGGGAAGCAATGTGGTTATGTATACTTACAAGGAAATGCCAAGTTAACCTAGGACACTAATCCCGTAAGAGAGAAACAATCATAAACTTAATATTGAATGGATATTTAATAACCACTGTAGCTCATTTTATTAAGAATCACTGTAATCTACAGGTTCTTTGGTAGGATTATAAATGTAGATGTTAATCATCACCCCTGCCTCTTCTTCTTCCCACGGTCTGTTCTCCCCTTTCATTGGACCAGTCTTACTCCTCCTTATTCCTCAACTAATACCTTTTTCCTCAAGTCCTGCTTGGGCAGACTAGAATTTGATCCCTTGCCCTGTGCCGTCCTCACATCTGTTGTTCCCGAACAGCAGGTCGACAGGCCTCATGAGTGAAGAATCATTTTTATTTTATTTTATGAGAATTATGTGTTGTGGGAAGAACTTACATCATCAAAATACAGAAAATAAAAACCTTCAACAAGTAAAAATATGGGTAAATGCTGGCAACAGCCAACACGGAGTATGATGCATTCTTTCTCGTGATAGTCACACCCTTGTATCAATCCTCCTTGCCTGCCGATAAGATGCACCTCCCAGATTAACTTTAAGTGACAAGGTCAGGTGTTGGAAAGATGGCAGCTCCTGTCTTGCTCACCTGCTCTGGGCCTCTCATATCCTGACCCTAGTAGAAGTCGGTCATCATGTGAGTTCTCGGGCTGCATCCCAGGAAACCAGGAACAGAGATGCTCAGACAGATGTCCCAGGATTCTCCCCGGCACCGCAAGGGTGCAATTGGGAGCAACACCTTACAGGCCTTCCTTTAGATGAGGCTGCAGTCCTGGCTCCTACCCCAAGTGCAGCCTGGTAAAAGGTGCTGAACCAAAAACATCCACAGAGATAAGACATGTTTGTTGTTTTAACTAATTGGGGTGGGGTAATCTGTCTAATATTGTGGGTAGAAGTAGCGATGTGGACAGTAAGTCACTCGGTGACTCATACCAGGCCTTGGCAGCAACACATTTGGATCCATGAAATATGGCAAGTGCAGTTTTCAGTAGGTGAGGTTTGGGGCCTGCCTTCTACTTCATAGCTGAGTCATCAATAGCATTCAGCTTGTCTTAACTGAGTGATGGAATTTCTGTTCAGTCGGCAAACTGAACAGGCAAAATGTATCATAGTAATTTTCATGTTCTAATAATATTGTCTGTCACGTAACTCAGATTTTTATTTTGAATATTCTTTTAGAGATCACAATTACTGCCATTTTCAATTCTATTTAGGTAATACATCATTCCATAAAGTATTAAATAAAGACTATGTTCCTGCACTTGAGACTTATTTCTGCCATTTACGGTGTTTGTAAACTCAGACATGCTGTCTTTACTAAAATTCTCTGTCAGTGTCTTTATCTGTAAACATCGCCAGACTGACTTACCGCAGAAAGGGGATAAGTCCCCATCTAAACTGTAGCACAAAATCAATCAAACACAGAAAAAATGTGAAAAAAAATCCCCAAATATGATTCTAAAAGTAGTGTTTTCATTATAATCTTCAAATTACAAAAGACGGGAGAAGTCCTGAATAAACACAGTTTTCCCTAGCATAAGGTAAAAACAAAAGGCAAAGAGGATGGAGAGGGTCTGCCCCAATGAGCCAGGTAATGGAGCCTGACCACTTGTTTTCATCCTGTTTGACAAAGGGAGAATTGAAACAAATGTATACCGAAATATTCATTTTATTCAAGTATGATCTACATCTGCAATTTTATGATCTTAATTATTTTCACATGGTTCCAGTTAATAGAAAGAATTTGTTCGTCAAAAAAGTGAATAACCATTGTAAGTTTAGCGGGGACAGCAAACTGAATAAATTCAGGCTTTTTATTTGTTTAAAAAGAGAACAGACTTGCTCCTGGCCCTGTCTTGATCAATCCGGGAGGAATTCTGTCCCTGCCCCCTGCCTCCATAAGATCTCGCCTGTTGGCTTTTGTTCATTTTTCATCGACATATCTTGCTGTTGTGCTGGTTTGGTCTTGCAGTTGTCCAGGCTGGGCTACAGCTTGCCATCCTCCTTCTTCAGTTTGCCACAGCCACCACAACCAAATCTGTGAGTCTGCCTCAAATGTGGTGGCAGGCATGACCGCCAAGCCCAGGCACCATTTCACTCTCTGCCTGTCTGTGTTAAGGGGGTTGGTCCTTCCTCAATGAGAGACTCAGCACCACTCAGAGGGAAAAGGATGCACTCCTTCACAAGTGCTATCAAACCCTCTAGTTTCTGCTGAAGGAAGCCCAGCAGTGGCGTCACCTCACTGGCTCTACTGGTTGCCTTCTTAAGTTTTTATTTCTTTAAATTCTTTAGAGTTTGGTGTGGATGATGGTCCCCCCCCCACTTTTTTTTGTTTGTTTGTTTGCTTTTTTGTTGTTTTTTTGTTTTTTGTTTTGTTTTGTTTTGAGACAGGGTTTCTCTGTAGCTTTGGAACCTGTCCTGGAACTAGCTTTTGTAGACCAGGCTGACCTCGAACTCACAAAGATCCGCCTGCCTCTGCCTCCCAAGTGGTGGGATTAAAGGCGTGCGCCACCACCGCCTGGTTCCCCAACACACACACTTTTAATGAGCCTAATGGAGATACTAATGATTTAAATGACTGTGCATAATGATTGACCTGTGTAACCCATTAAAAAACTCAAGTGAGTTTTCCAAATCCAACATATGTATTGCCAGTCAGAGCTTTGTGAAGTTTTCAACATTAACGTTGGGACTGATGAGCCCTTTCCTAGTAGACAGGGGAGGCTGTCTGTGTATTACAGAAGGTGTAATAGCATCTCCAAGTTCTGCCTACTAGACACCCATCACACCTTCCCACCCAGAAGCCTCACATGCAAGCTCTAGAACGGAGGTTAGGTGAGCAGGGATTTGGCTTTCATTTAATTGCACGTATAAAACTGTCATTTGACTGCCATTTTCTACCTTATGCAATAGGAATTAATGTCCTCATCTAGTGTACCCAGACCCTACCATACTTAGGTGAATTTGAGCAAGGCTGACAGCATTAAGTAGCCTGACCTGAGTGATTGCTGAGAATGGGAATTAGTTTTGTTCCTAACAGCAATCCTAAAAGAATATTTCACCCGAAAGCTTGAGAGGAACTGCAAAGCCTGGAGTTAGCCCAAATGCCGCAGGTCAGAGCCCAGGAACATGTGTTAAAGAGCTCTCCAAATGATGCTTTACACATGACTGTTACAGATGTGTTGTTTAATAATGCACACATGCTTCCATTACACTGGTCTCTCTCCAGACCCGGCTGCTTCCTCTATTTCACTATGACTGAGCTCCAGGTCCTTCCACCAGTCAGACAGAAAAGTTCAAAACCCCAACTGGATTTACCCTGCCTCAATCCTAGAAGAGCCTAGGTTCCCTGTTGACTGACTACCGCTCCATGCCATGGGAGTGGAGATTCAGAACTCTGACAGAGCTACCTGCAGTGCTCTGACTCCTAATCTGGCGTCAGTATCAGGTTTGCTGAGAAATCCAAGCTCACCCAGGTGTAGACAAAAATGCTTTGATCCCTAGGTTTTGGTTATTGCCCACAAGCCTTAAGGGCACCCCACAGCCAAGTGGGCTCCCAGCCCTGGCAACGTCCAACATTTCTCCAGGAATACCAGCAAGCTTCACAACAAAGCTAAGTTGGTTATAACCTCACGTCAGCAGTAGAGACCTAAGCTCACAGTCAGCACAGTTTATGTTCCCTAAAATACAAGAAAATAAAAACCAGAGGATTTGGCGCAACAATATCACATTATTTTTCAGAAAAGAAATTAGTGTCGGACTTCCTAATTTTAAGTACAGTATTTTTCAATGAAATAGTTTTCCCTCTACTTATATATGGATCAAGCCGATGGTGTAGGGTTTCTCACACCTAGGAAACTCTGTGAAGGGGAACTGATAAGGAAGACAACATTTGACTACACAGATAGGAATGTAGACTGGATCAGATGGTGACTAATTCAGGAGGATTGTAGGTTTGGACATTTGAACATCACCTGCTCAGTGACAAGAGTCACTGATGAACACCCACTTCTACTCACACCAAGCACTAGAAATTTTCCAGGACCTCAAATCTCCCATATCCTTCCCAGTAACTTCTTACTTCCTTGCTCCTAACATGAGCCACTCTTGATTTCTGACAGCAGTTGTTAGCTTTGTCTTTTTAAAAGGTTTGATACAAAATAAAAGCTGACTTTCCCATTGTTATACAGTATGTCCTTATATGAACTCTCCCGACTTTGTTTATCCGAACTACCACAATAGGCTGAGCAAAATTGGGCAGTTTTGAAGAGCGTTGCTGTAAATACCCTTTCCCCTGGAGCATATTGAAATACAGCTTATAGTTTATGTATCTAGAAGTGAAATGGATGAGATATAGGTGATTCGATTTTAGTACATAATGCCAGAGTTTTCTTCTGTTCGCTGAAATTTCTGCCAATCTTTATTGATTTGAAAGAGGGACAAGATCAACCTGACGCTTTGGGACTCTAAATGTAGTCACACTGTGCACGGTAGTGTAGGGGAGGTTATGATAATGAGTAATAGGGAGATGTTGTAGGAAGAGCCTGGGTGATGAAGAACAGGGCCCATAGTCGAAGGAGGGAGAGGGCTAGGACTCTGGGGAAAGGACCTATGGAGCTAGCTTGGCAGGTAAGTAGAGAAGATGACAAAGGTGGAAATACATTTTAACCCGGGGTGCCTGAGAGAATGAGCCATGGAGGGAATATGACAGGGCTGGAAAAGAAAATAAATAGTGTAGGCTAAGTCAGGAAGAGGTTACTGTGCTGATGGACACCCAAGAAGAGTCAAAGAGACAACTGGGAAAAGGACTTGAGAAATCTTTCTAGGCACTAATAAGACTTTCACTAGGGAGATATCCTTAACATTGCTATGATAGATAGAACTTGGTTTAAAACAAAATTGTCATATGGTAACCATAAGACTTTCAGTTATATTTTAAACTCACCTAAACATGTCCCTAGAGTTTCCTGACTCCCCACTGTCAGCAACCCCAGGAGCCAATTGCCATGCTATGTTTGTGCAGGCTTGTGTTTTATGTGAAGCCATAAATAACACGAGCCACTGAGGGCTTTTAGCACAGATAGAGCTATTGGCTTTGCTCACTTTTTCCATCATCGCTTACCTCAACCGTTGTCATAACTTCTCTCGTCTCCGGCCTTCTTTTCCTATCGTGCATTTAGCTCCTTCCAGAATAAACTTTTAAAACATACACCTGAACATCTCTTCAAGAAATCCATTATTCCTCTTACTTACATTTTAAAAGAAAAGAAAGAAAGCAACAAAAAATCCTGTCAGCCAGCTTCCCCCATCCACTCTTGTCTGTCTCTTACTGTGTTTCATCCTCATGGGCGTTCTTAAACCTATGTCCTCGTCGGTGTTCCTGTCCAGCCCGTTGCAGCCATTGTTTCTCACACTGGGAACACATTTCCTTCCGGCGAATCACCATTTTATAATCAGAAGTCTGTCTCCTGGTCCTTCATTGTAGACATATACATATTTCATCAAACAATATGAAAGAAAGACAAGGAGAAAGAGGAGCAAAGGCAAGCTTTTCTGAGCATGGGGCATATGGATTTGAGAATTTTGTTCCATAACAATATAAAGATAATTACTTTAATAGCAATAAGGCTGAGTGACTTGCATTTCCACACTTATGTACAAAGAACCACATTTATCGTGAATAAAATAATTAAACAATTAAAAATGAATTGTTAAAATAAAAAAAGAAAAGAATGCAGAGCTTAGCATGGACTAATGACTTAATTTATGGATCTTGAAAAGGAATGTTGCTGTAAATATTCAGATTTTCTAAAGAAATGTCATTCTTACTACTTCCACGACAATAACAAGAAAATTGGCATGTTTACTTAATACCTAATTGTCCTTAAAAATTATTGATGAAATACAAAAAAAAGCTTTGGTTATAGGCAAGATCCACATAGCACCTCTGAAGTTACGGTGCTAGAGAGATGGTGCCATGGCCAAAGCATGTGTGGTTCTTGCAGAGGACCTGGGTTCAGTTCTCAGGACCCACACGGTGGCTCACAACCCTCCAGCGAACATGACACCCTCCGCTGGCCTCCTCAGGCACCAAGCACGCACATGATACAGCTACATGCTTGCAGGCCAAACACAAAACATCAAATAATGAATGAACCTTTCAAAAACAAAAAAATCTGAAGTTTCAAAATGTATTTAAAATAGTGCATGTATAATTCAAAAATGCAAATGGTTCATTAAGTGGAAGGTTAAAGCCAGCTTTTCATATCCTTCCTCCAACTCATTCTACAAAGATAATCACAGTAATGAGCTCATTATGCTGATTGCCAACAATTTATGCATGTATAAGAATGCGACTTTTTTCTTTTCATGCAGATTATATCGTATTTTTTCTCAAAGTACCCCTTGCAATTATGAAACTACATTGAGCATTTTCTCATATCAGAACATTTATATGTACTGCATTTTATAGCCATTTATTGTATGGATGTGACATAACTTATTGATCTAGCTCTTTATTATTGGATATTTGGAACATTTCCAAGTTTTTTCATTCACAAATCTAACAGAATATTCACTTTAATCCGCTATGTTTTTATTCCATGGGTTTTTATAGTCTCATGTTCTAGTAACTGGATAGAGGAAAGGTTGGAGATAGGGAAGAAGGGTTAGGCCCTTGGTGAAAGACAGAGCCATATCTGGTCCCTGACATTGGCCCTGACAAGAGATGTGGTGGGTTGATTTGAAATCTTCCATACAGGCTCACGTTTCAAGCATTTGGTCTCCAGCTTGTGCTAGCATTGTGAGGGCTGTGTAGTGATCCTTGGGGGTGAGGACCTGTCAGAAACAGGTCAACAGGGGCAAGTGTTTGGTGGTTGTACCTACCATGGATTCCAGTTTGCTTTCTCTAGACTCCTGGTCTCCAAGATGGAGGAGTTGCTGGCCCACACTTCTCCCCAGCCAGGAACTCTGTTAAGTCCCACTGGCGATGATGGAACCACAGGCCAAACTGTGTGTACCAGGTGTTTTGTTACAGTATCTAAGACAGGAGTCCAGGCTTCCCAAGGGATAGGAAACACATTCATCAAAGATTCCAAGAGCACAGGAGGCTATGAAGTTCCAGTGCCCACAACTCTGCTGAGCTTGTGGGAATCCACAAATGGAAGGCTGCCGACCAGTGCCAGGACAGATTCCGTGGGGGAGAGGGACAGGGGAAACTGTGTGAAGTCTTCGATGAGGGACCAGGGATGGAGGACAAAGAAAATAAAGGCCAGGGTACTAAAATAAATTGATTTAAAATATAACAAGAAGCAATTTTTTTTTGTTATTCGGGCTTTCTACATACTTACGCTTCTAGGCTGGAATTCATGAGCTTTGGAATTCTTTGGGATAAAAAAATGTTTACTGTCCTTTTGTTCTATCTATTCATTTATTTTGCATGTGTGTGGGCACACACATACCATGGCGAATGTGTGAAGGGCAGGAGAGAGGCCTGCAGAGTCAGTTCTCCCTTCCGTCATCCAGGTTCCAAAGACTGAACTAGGGTCATCGGGCCTGGAGGCAATGACCTCTAGAGACTGTGCCACCTTGCCAACGCTCAACTGAAAGTCAGACTTTAATTTGTACCCTTTTAAATCATAAGTGCACAGATAATTTACATTGATTACAGAAAAAAAAGTGCATTTTTCAATAGTGCTCCTTAATATTGACCATTATTTACAGGTTCGATTCTTTCACTTTAAAGATTTTTTTAAAATCCTGTGAAGGCACTAAGTGTCAAGTCATGACAAATTTATTGTCACATGTTGATGTCCAAACCTCATATGTGCTCTGATGTGCACATGGACAGGTAAGATTCAAAGGTTCTTCAGAAACAAGTATTTTTCTAGAAAGCCAATGCCTGAGTTGTGAGCATTATTTTCTTCTTTTTATCCTTGCCTTCATCTTTACCTAGTACTCCTAAAAAGATCTTCTAAGGTCTTACCATCGTTTAAGGTTGGGAAAGATTAAGTTACATAGAAATATTAAACAATTTGCCAATTATTCTCTAAGAGGCATTGATTAAATTGTTTTAAACAAACAAACAATAACAAAAAGGATCCTTAAAATGCCTTATGGCTTGGACATTTTTAGATCAAGAAAAAGTTCACATTGTCTTTGGGCCTCCTTCATCCTCATATTTATAACACAGTTGGGGCTGTCAGCTGCCAGGATTTGGGGAGGTCAGACTTTGCTGACAAACAGCCAAAGAGGATCTTGAAACAGGCTAGAGAGTCTACTCCTGGCCAGGACATCACAAGCTGTTTAGTGGCCATCGAAATGTTCGCCTGGTTTTCCAGCGATGCCATAGTAAGCAGTCCCAGGAATCTGGCTAGCTTCAGAAGTCGGACTAAACAAAACGCAACTGTGCAGGGCCACACCCTAGGGCGACTGTCTCCAAATACCTTAGGAGTCCGAGGCAGAAGCATTTGAAAGGTTTGTGTGCCTGAAGATAGCATCTCTGTGAGACCGAGCATTTAAAGACAACCCCGAAGCACAACGATGTCATTGACAGAGCACTCTCTGTGCTGCTGGGCCTCCCAATTATAAAGGTGGCTAGTGTACACAGTCATTATGGCTCCTTCGATGCCATGCACTCACTCTTGAGCAGATCAGCTCAGAAATGTTGGCACCGCTTCAGGGCTCCCAAACAACAGCTTGCCAAACCACGCTTTGATCCAGTGAAATCATCCTATGATTCAAAAGAAGGCCTAGAGCCTTTCAAGAACTCAATCTTAGCTCCTCATCTTTGTTGTCTAACCTCCCCATGCTCAAACCGAAAACTGATTTTTCCTTATCAGTGAGAAAGGAATACAGTTTCTTCCCTCTGGTGTGACTGATAAGTGTTTCTCTTTGTTGCCCTTCATGAATTTATCTCTTTAACAAACAGAAATGGGGTACTTAGAAAATACTAATACTGGGACTTGCCCTGCAGTTATACACAAGACAAGGCTACCTCCCCTAATTCCCAAAGTGAGGTGGAGACAGGCGGTTAAACAGATAATTACAATAGAAGGTTTTAAATCAGGGTGAGGTCATGACAGGCAGGAGCAGGGCTCCCAGCCACCAGCAGGGACCAAGAAGATTCCAGGGGATATGAACACTGAGTAGATCACTAGGGATCAGCAACTGCAGGCAGATGATAAAGTGAGCTTGGTGTGTATGGCAGACAGTGCGTACCCAGGCCTGGCAGAGAGAGAGCATGGCAAATACCTGTTGAGAAATGCCTTCCTTAAGCCTTAGGAAAGAGGTGAGAGATTTCACTAAGCATGACAAGATTTCAAGCACCATTGTTTGTCTCCTGCAAAGCTGAAGAGTCTGAGTTCCATTCTAAAGTCAATGGGCAGGGATGTAATAAGTATGGAGCCAAAAGTAGCACTGAAGGGCTACAGAAGGATGGTGAGCTCAAAGTACAATACACATAGCTATTCACAGCTGAGATTCGTATCTCATTTATCTGTCTCTCAGATCAGGCTATGGGGCAAACCTGGGCTAGAAAACCAGACACAGAAAGAAATGAGGTGACTGAGCCATCATTTGTGCAGATCAGGACAAGGTACAGATGGACAAGGATAGGAGCAGGAGGAGAAGAAAGGTATGGACCGGGGAGAGATGTGGCAGAACTGATTGGAAGCAACACACACCGTTTAAAGCATAGGTCTTCAACTGGAGATGAAAAGGCGGCATAGCACCTCCATAATGTCCCATTTCTCCAAGCCATGTTTGACATCCTCACACTGTTTTATCAGCCACTTGTTTTTCAAACAACCCAACAATACGTCGAAGATTTTTTTTCCAAGCTTCCAGTCTTATGAGTTGAATATCAGATAGAATTGAACCCAGGGCCTCACCTGTGCTGGCTGGACACTCCACCACTGAGCCACAGCTCCTCCAAGGATATGGATTTTTACTATTTTTGTGAGTGCATTTTTATTAATTTTCAGTTTGCAAAATAATGGGTTTCATTATAGGCTCTTTTGTATTTTTCTATATTATCATTGCATATATGTATACAGTATATGTGTGTGAAAGTGCTCAGGTGGAGGCCAGAGGACAACTTTTGGGGGTCTTCAAACACACGCTGTCAAGCTTCCATTTTACCTGGCAGCCATCCTCCCAGCAGTCCAGGATATTCCCACTGCATATCCTTTTCTCTTGTTCACTGCCCTCCAGCTTCTTGCTGTTTTCCATCCTCCACTCCTCTTCCCTCTCTTGAGGCATTTCACCCCCTAGATCTCTCCTCCTCTTGCTATCATTCACCCCTCCAGTTAGTCCCTTCATCCTGGTCAAACAGTCCCCACCTTTGCTTTCACTTCACACATATTACCTTCTTTCTTCCCATCCTTTAATATTCCTTCTGCCTCTTATGTGTCCCTTTCTACTTCCGTGACCTTTCCACACCCACCCATACATACAATACACACACACTAAATTACCTGCAAATGGATACAGATGTAAGTCTAGGTTCCACGTATGAGGGAAAACGTGTAGCAGGCTTTCTTTTGGTCCACCAACCAGCTCCCAAATCCTGACACAGAGACTTAATATTACTTATGAATGTTCAGCCTAACTTACTCTTTTCCCACTAGCTATTCAACTTAGTTTGACCTGTTTCTCATCATCTACCTTTTACCTCAGGGCTTTTTGCCTTTCTTTCCTTCTGCATATCCTACCCTATAGCTTGTTGACTGACAACTGTCTGACTAACTGACCCCGGGAGTATCCCTCTCTCCCTTCTCTCTCAGTTCTCCAAACTTAGATTTCTCCTATTAATTCTCTCTGCCTACCAGCCCTGCCTATCCCTCTACTGCCTAGCTATTGACTGTTCAGCTTTTTATTAGACCATCCAGGTGCCTTAGGCAGTCAAAACAACACATCTTTACATCGTTAAACAAATGCAGCATCAACAAATGTAACGCATCTTTACATAGTTACACAGCAAACATGTTAGTCTGCGTCAGATTTATTTTACTTACCATAATTTTATCTAACTCCATCTGTTTATCTGCAAGTGCCAGGACTAGTTTTCCTTATAGCTAAATAAAATGCCTCTGTGTATAAGCATCACATTTTCTTTAACCATTCACCCGCTGATAAACATCTAGGCCATTTTCACTTTTTAGCCACTGTGAGCTGCTTAGCAATAAATCCTGATGAAAAAGTATCTTTATGATTTGTCGGCTGACAATCCTTTGGGTGTGCACCTGAGGGTGGTAGGGCTGGGTCATGTGATAGTTTTGGGGAGGGACTTCTATACTGATGTCCATCGTGGCTGCTCCAGTCTGCACACCCGTCAGCAGTATATGGAGCTCCTCTTTCCCGTGTATCCATATATCTGCTGCCATTGATTTGCTTGGTAGCCATTTGCGCTCGGGTAAAATAGGATATCAGCACAATTTTAATTTGCATTTCTATGGTAGCTAAGAGTACGGAACACCTTTTCAAGTTTTTACTAAAAAATTGTGTTTCTTCTTTGGAAAGTATCTATCCAGCCCTACAGTGGATAAGATGATTTTCCTGGTGTTTAAGTTTTACAGTTATTTTGGATTTTTTTTTTGAGAGGGTCTCACTACATATTCTGACTGACATAGAACTTACTACATAGACCAGGCTGACCTTGAACCCACATGGGTCCTCCTTCCTCTGCCTCTTGAGAGGTGTAGCTTAGAGCATTGCCCCCCTTACCCAGCTTGCGAGATCTTCACATGGTCTCGATATTAGTCTCCCATCTCAATTAAGAATGATGTTTTCCCCTCTCTATAGGCTGTCTCTTTGCTCTGGAACCTGTTTCCTTTGCTATACAAAAGGTTTAAACTTTCATGCAATCTCGTTTGTCAATTCTTAAGATATAGCTATTTTCTAAAAGTCATTGTCAATGACTGTATCTTCGACTATGTGCCTGTATGAATTTACCTATGCAAATTTAATTACTTTTCCCTTCCAATTTCTTCCTTGGCAAGCTCATTAGTGTTATCTAGAAAAGATATTGGCTTTGAACATTGACTTTGTATCCTGTGGCTTTGCTGAAAATGTTTGGCAGTTTTACAAGTTTTCTGGTAGATTCTTGAATGCCTTTCATGTATATGAATCATGTCATCTATGAACAGGGTTCCCTCATGTCCTTTCCTGTGTGTTTCCTTTCACTTATTTCTCTTCTCTATGTCTCGACAAAATTTGAAGAATTGCTGGTGGCCGTATCGGAGGAGCAGCAGATGGTAATTGACTTCAGGGGATCAGTCCACCAGGAAACAAAACCATGGTTGGTGAATCCCTGATAGGTAAGGCCCCAAGGGCCTCTCCCACAGAATGTTTCTTTCTACTGCTGTGCCTTTGCATTTTGTCACTGCCAATTTTCTCTGGTGTCTGGCATGGGGTGAATGGGTGTGGGGATCCCAACTGCTCTTAGTGTAGTGTGATCATCTCTTGGAAATATCCTGTTCTTTCTTGGCACTTGTACCTGTGGATTATTACGAAGACGTTTTCCTCCTCAGCTGTACTGTTTAACAGAAGCAATGATTTTATACAATAATAGTTAAAAATAGGATTTAGTGATTGAGGGTTCTTAATAAATATAGTAAGGGGTTATGAGAGAGGTTAGTTTAGTGGGAAACTTAGCATAAGTAAAGGCAGGATAAAATGTTGTCCCTGCCTCTGATAAAGCTGAGGCCGCAAAGGATGAAAAATCAAACAAGGAAGTGTCACCCAGCTAGAACACATGAGTTTCTATTGAGGAGCCTCATAGACTGTGGCTTGGGTTAGTGGTTGAGTCCCAGTAGCCCAGCTAGTTTAAATTCTTCTCATCTTAATCTTGGAGGTGTGTTCACAGGTTTCAGAGTGCATCGTAACTGAAACAAAGCTTTGAAAAAACTTGATTAGATTGAGATGTTTTTGTTAAATTACTTTGAGGTGAAAAACCCAGGAAGACAATCTAGTTTTAGAAAGGCACATAGGTTAGTGAGAAACTTGTTAAGGTCAGGGATCAAAAATAAAGCAGCCCTATTATTATTATTTGATTGTCTTTCTTGCTAGGATGAGATAATGTTTAATTCCTCTTTCCCATTTCTGCCCTCAGCTTCCTGATATTAAAAAAAAAACTGTTATTGAGTGGATATGCACCCTAAAGATTTAAAGTAAAACTGATGGTTTTTCATATATGAGTTTAGATTTGTGATTCCTTTAATACTCCTTGTAAGATAGGTCCTTGC
>JAQHUG010000014.1:8872675-8885393 GCA_028555095.1 Dicrostonyx torquatus | reverse complement strand
GCTGAGTGACTGGCCCCTTCTTTATGCTTCTTCTTCCCTCCTCACCAATTTCTCCCCCTATTCATTCTCTTTGCCTACCGGCCCGCCTATCCTCTCCTGCCTTGCCATTGGATATTCAGCTCTTTATTAGACCATCAGATGTTTTAGACAGGCAAAGAGTCATAGCTTCACAGAGTTAAACAAATGCAGCATAAAAGAATGCAGCACATTCTCGCATCATTAAAATAAATATTCCACAGCATAAACAAATGTAACACATCTTAAAGAAATATTCCACAGCAGGGAATGGGTTACATCTTAAAATAATGTTCTGCAACAGGGAATGGGTTACATCTACTGAAATTGTTGACTACCAGGTCCAAAGGAGACTCCAATTCCCCAAACTCCAAAATGCAGTCCAGATATTCAGAAATGAGCTCAGCCTGGACCCGCAGAGGATTCCCTACTCTGAACTCCCTCAAGTTCACACGCTTCTCTCCCAGCGTCTACCCATTTCCTTATAACCTGACTACTCGCATTGATCTTGCTCTGCTCCTCTCTGCGTCTCTCACTATGCTTTCTCTGCTGTCTGTCCCCTGCCATTCTCTCCTCACAGACAGCCCCAGCCATGACCAGTCTCCTGGTTGCCTTCAGTTTACTTCTTTCTCTCTTTTCTCTGTCTTCTCCCAGAAGCCTCTGCTTGTGGTCTCTCTCATATCTACAATGAAAACCTCCCGCTTAACCATAGCATGGAGGGTCAGGTCATCAGTTTACATGTTAGATGAAAGGTTTCTACAGGAACCCCCCCAAACCCTGACTCTTGCCATGGGTTGCTCTCCACAAACTGACAGCAAGACCCCATTGCTAAAGGTAACACCTATCTATACAACTATATGAGCACAGAGAAGTCAAGCAAGCTATGCTTTCTGGCTAGTGTCTTTGATGCAAGTGGGTAGTCTGCAGGCTGCTGAATCATTTAGCTAACTATTCTTTATCAATAAAAAATAGGTAGTGAGATACTGGGGTAAGAACCTAAAACACCAGAGACAAAGAGGAGCAGCCACCAGTGACTTCCTATCTCTTCCATTCCTCCATCCTTAAAGGGCTGAGATCCTCTCCCAACACCACCTTAGTACTCTATCCTCTGTTCTCCAAAACCTCCATGGTTAATTTTGGTCAGCTAGTAGCTAACTCCATCCTCTGATTCCAAGCAAGCTTTATTGTCAGAATACAATCAAAATAGCACACAACAGGCTACCAAAGGAGAAAGGTAAAAACCAACCCAGCTACAAACCCTTTGATCCCAAAACCACTGCAAGGTATGTCAGTGCAATGGTAGCACAAAGCTTATGAAAGAACATACCCTATGTCTGTTTTGACATAAGGTCCACTCCATAAGACACAGCCCATACTTGATGCTGTTTGGGTGACCAAGAAGCTGAGCCTAGATAGCCTAGGAACCTAGTGTAATACCAAATACTACTGTTCTTTTAAAAATAGACAAGCAAACTAACAAAAAATGCCAATAATGAGTCCTAACAACATTCTGCTATAATCATAGGTCAGTGCCTTGCTTTGTTCCACCGTCATCAGAGAAGCTTCCTCCTTAATACAGAAAGCTACAGGCAGACAGCATGTAGAGACTTCGGAACATTCAAGACTAAAAGGGATATCTCTATCCAATCCCTCCCGTCAGGATTCAAGGAACTCTGCAGAAGAGGAAGCAGACAGACTGGAAGACCCAGAGGGGATGGAGACACCAAGAAAACAGGTCCTCTAGGTCAGCAGTGCCAGTGCACATATGGATTCACAGGGGCTGAGGCAGCAGGTACAGGACAAGCAATCGTCTGCACTGAAAGGAGAAGTGGACAACACCCCCATCCCTGACCCAACCCTGACCCAGAAATTATCTCCAGTTAACAACCACTTACAAATTAAACTACAGTTGCACCCAAGGGAATCTGTCTTGGGAAACAAACCACTCTTTTTTTCTATTATTAATTAAATTTATTCACTTATTTTACATCCTAACTGCAGTTTCCCCTCTGTCCTCGCTTCCTGTTCCCTGCCTCACCTCCTCTCTGCTCCGCCTCATCCACTCCTCTGTTTCTGTTCAGAAAGCAACAGGCCTCCCACAGTTGTCAACAAAACTTGGCATATCAAGCTGAGGTAGGACTAAACTTCTCCCCTCTTATTAAAACATAGTCAGGAAACCAGTATGAGGAATAGATTCCCAAACACATGCCAAAGGATTAGGGACAGACCCTACCCCCTCTTAGTCTTCCCAAAAGTAGACCAAGCTACACAACTGTCACACATATATAGAGGGCCTAGGTCAGTCCCATGAGGGTCCTTAGCTGCGGGCCATGCATCAGTGAGCTCCTATGAGCCCAGTTTAATTGTCTCTGGGTTCCCCTGTCATGACCTTGACACCGCTCCTCCCCCACCCCACCCCACTCCTACAATCCTTCCTCTCTCTTTTCAACAGAACTCCCAGAGCTTGGTCCAGGGCTGGTCTGTGGATCTCTGCATCTGCTTCCATCAGTTACTGGATGAAGGCTCTCTGATGACAACTAGGGAAGTCACTACTCTGATGACAGGAGACAGCCAGTTCAGGCAGCCTCTCCACTATTGCTAGGAGACTGAGCTGGGGTCATCCTGGTAGACTGGTGGGAGTTTCGCTTGCACCGGGTTTAAATGACTCACTCTCAAGGGTAGGCCCCTTTCCCATCTTTAGATGGATAAGGAAAAACAAATCCCAAGGCATCTTTGGAGGAGGTTCCTTGTCTTATAATGTTACATCAGGGCTTTATTTTATTTCTTTAATTTCATAACTTCTTAATTTTACAGTTTGTGTACATCCTCTGAAACATTACTATGCTAGTTCTGTGTCACAGTGTCATCCGGGTGGTTTCAGTTTAGGCACTATGAGGAGCAGAGGACACATGGCTGGCCTGTATGTGAAGTACATTAGGAGCAAAGACACTTGTAAGGAAGATGGAAAGAGGAATTGGGGAACAACCTGGAGAGACCCGTGGTGAAAGAGACAGGTGGAAGCGTCTCAGTCTGCCATTTGTTGCTACATTTTAAAATAATTAATTAGCAAATCTGTATTGTATGTATTCAAGGTGTACAATCTAATGATTTGACATAAGTTTACATTGTATAATTCATTACCAGAGCCAATTAACTATCATGTCTGTCATCATCCATAGTTACTATGTAGGAGGACAGATTCAATGACAGATCAGTTCTCATCAAATTTCAAATAACTAATACAGTAGCATTAACTACAGTCATCTCCAGAATGTGTTCATTGGAGAGGTTGGCAAGACTTCTGGGGAGTCCTGTATGACCCAGGACACAGTGATCTGAGGGATCAAGCCATACATAATCTTTGACAGAAGCAAATGAGGAAGTGTGACCTCCACGTGAAAAGGCTGACATCAGATCACAGGGAGCAAACTTCCTACAGTCCCAGATCTGTTAAAGTCCATTTCAGGGTTGGTCATTGCATGGTAGCTTTCCCAGCCATGGGTTGAAAAGAACCCTGTAGAATCTACAGCACTTTGAATGGGAACACTCTACAAAGGCTCATATATTTGCATGGTGAGTCCCCACTGATGAAATGACTGTTTGGAAGCACTAGGAGCTGTGGCCTTGGTAAAAGCAGTGTGTCACTGTTAGTGGGCTTTGAGGTTTCCAAAGCCCAAGCCAGGCCCAGGGTCCGTCTCTCTTTGCTGTCTGTGCAACCATGTTAATCACAGATTAACTCTCTGAAACTGTAAGCAAGCCCCCACAAAATCCTTAAAAAAAAAAAAAAAAAAGGAAGAGTTGCCTTGGTCATGTCTCTTCACACTAACAGAGCACTGACTAAGACAGAACTTGAATTTGAAAATACTCAAGACGGCTATTCGTGAAATTTAAGTAAAGGTGAGAACTCGGATTTGCTGAGATGTTTTAGATAGAAATTATTGCAACTTAAAAAAAAAATCACTGTGTGAACTAAAGTTCCAGGAATGGGAGGGGCTTCACTTGAGTTAAAGATTTCACAAGTCTAACTGATAATATGATAACTTCCTAACTGAGCAGAGTTCTATCGCTAATCCAGAGCCAGATTAACTTGGGCTATCATTACCTCCTTTAACAGCATTTATTGCCCACTTCTATATTCTTGTTAATGTCATCTGAGACCATTAAGACCAATTAATAGGCCACTGGTTTCTACCAACCTAAAAGACAAGAACATAATGAGATCACATCTAAAACCTGTAGAAAAAATTTCCCAGCTCTGCTATAGCCACCTCCCTGCTGCTCACTGCTCCAAACAATATATTTGGAAAGTGATTTGATTTATTTTTTTTTTGTCATTGCTCTGTGTCTTGGTCACTGTTCTATTGCTATGAAGAAACCATGACCAAGGCAATTCTTTTTATTTTAATTTCATTTTACATTTCAACCACAGGTCTCCCCCTACCACTTCCCCTTCTCCCAGCCCACCCTCCTCCACTCTCCCAATGGCTAATGGCTCCCATGAAAAGTCAACAAAGTCTGGCACATTAAGTTGGGGCAGGACCTAGCTTGTTGAACCAAGGCAACTCTTATGAAAGGAATCATTTAAGTGGGAACTTGATAACAGTTTCAGAGGTTTAGTCCATTGTCATCATGGCAGGGAGCATGGTGGCACTCACGTAGACTTGGTGACAGAAAAGTAGCTGTGAGTTCTACATCCAGGTCTGCAGACAGCAGGAAGAGAGAGTGGCACTGGGCCTCGTAGGGCTTTTGAAGTTTCAAGGTCCACCCTCAGTGATATACTTCCTCCAACAAGACCACACCCACTCCAACAATGCCACTCCTCCTAATAAATCACAAGTAGTGTCACTCCCTGATAACTGAGCATTCAAATAGATGAGCCAATGGGGGCCATTCTTACTCAAACTATCACAGAAACTTCATGAGCCTATTACCATGTGGGAATATGTTGTTTTGGGCTACCTAAATCCATGTTCAAAGGTGCTGGTCACTTATATTTGGTTCCAAAATAAACTCTAGATCCTGTTGGGGTGAGAGCTATGCACTGTGAGAACAGCTACTTAGACATGAGCTTATTTATTTCAACTGCTCCTTAGCATGTTCATGTAAGAGACCAGTAACCATGGCAATAGCGTCTACTTTGGAGCCTTCCTACGAAGTTCCATGGGAACAACCTAGGCTGAGCCCACAGCATAGACTGCCACACAGTACAGCTTAATATTAGCTATTGCTCAGCCGCCATTAAAGATGGACTTTGTGTCTATTCATGCCAGATCTCCTGCTTTCCCAGGTCCACTTTACTTTCTCACTGCCAAGACACCTAATAGAAGTAGGTGGCCAGGACTGCGCACCCTGCTCATTTTGGGTGGTGGATGCCTGTAGCGCTGGTTGCAAAGCTTGCCGGGAGGCTTTCCAATCTGTCCAGCATGTGCCACTGCCTCACAGTTCACTCCTGAAACACGGCTGATTAAAATAACAATACACACTTACTAGGTCAAAATCCTGTTGACAGCAAGCTGACCTCACCTGGAGCCCCAAGATCGTAAGCCGCTCTCAGGATCATGTGAAGTTTTGACAGCCTATGGAGACTTCAGCGGATCTCTCATTGGACAGGTCATATTGGTGTGCTAGCTCTTGGTTGAAGGTATCAGATCTTCTGCCAAAAGCTACCTGAGGGCCCTTGTAGCATGGTACTCCTGTGCATAAAACATCGTAAAGACAATTATGTCTTACATAGCTTAGCATCCCAAGCCATATGCTGTCCCTTCTTCGATATGCGATTCTACTGCTTGAAAAACCTCCAAAGTGGTCTTAACACCAAGGAACCCCCAGACTCAATAACCAGGCCATCAGATGCAAACACATAAGGTGGTTTATTTCATGATTGCAATCGGGGATTGCAAGCTAAGCACCCCAGGTATCCAGGCAAGCAAGCTTTGATAGGCCAAATCACAAGTTTTCCATGAATTATAATATGGGGTACAAGAACAATTGGGATTGGTCCAGACATACAAACCAGAGTTCAACCCAGAACGAAATTAGCCTAGTTCAGCCCATCCCTGAGTACGTGACATTCAGCAGGCTACACCCTGCCTATCCCTCTCCCCCCCCCCCGTGACTCAGTTTACAATTCGATAATCATTTGCAGCGACCGGTTCTGATAACCATCTGGCTAGAAGACTGCAACTGGTCCTGGTAATTGCTGCTGCCTAGCGGGGAAGAACCTGCTAGTCAAACCTGTTTGTCACATTTTGTAAATTTCCATTATCTAATTCATTTAGTTCGTTATGAAAAATCGGTTGGGGTCTTTCATGCCTACAAGGGATAGCACACAAGGACATAATCCCGGGAGGTAGGCATGTTTGAGAGCTATCCTGCAGATAATTTGTGTCTTTGTATTCCATGTAATGTTTATGCCCAGGAGAGCCATGCTACAACAATGCTGACTGAACTAGAGAACACAAGCAGTAACCAACTTTCGTCAAAAACTGAATTAAACCTGTGTTTTTCCCTTGTATTCCTGGAGAATTCAGTCTTTCTACTGAGCCCTACGGTTTGAAAAAAACATGTAAAACCAGGATGCTGAGGAGCCACTCTCAAGCGGGATTCTACCCATCATGTTCCCACACCCTAACCAGTGCATTTAGTAACGCAGAAGAGCAGGGTCCTCCCTGTGCCTCCACAGCACAGTCTTCTGTCTTTTATTAGCATGTGCTAATTTTCAGTGTTTCCCTAGTCTTCGATCCTACAAACTGTGTAGTATCCACCTCATCACAAAAGATGCTTTCAGGGTCTCTCTTTAAGAACTGAGATCATGAGGTGGGGTGGGAAGAAGAGGGAAGGCATGTAGAGACTTCGCTGCAAGCAAATGGGGATGGAGGGGGATGAGGGAGGGGTGAGGCATAGAGACAGCGCTGGGAGCAAGCTCACTCAGCTGACCTTCCCTGACAGGATCAGGACAAACAAAGCCAGTGGTAGAAGCAGGAAGGATTTAAGGGCTGAAGAGTGAAGTTTGTTAAATACTGACTGGAGGAGATGGAAACTCCTTCTCAGGAGGTCCTTAGAAACAGGATAGATTCTAATCTGTCTGGAAGAATTTAGGTGTGGTTTTTCTCCAGGGCAAGTGAATTGGTTTATAGAACTTCACAAAGTTTCCTGTATGTTTTTTTGACACCCTTCCATGACTATTTAAAAACTTACCCGGTGCCTTTCCCCACTCCGACAAAGGCCCCTTAGGTGCAGAATATTTGGTGACTATATCTCAAAGCTGAGTGAACCTCTCTTCTGGGAAGTGGAGGACCACCCACACAGAGCAATGATAGGCTACCACCTAAAATCTACATATTTGCCCTGCTGTGAATTGTCTGTCATCTTCATTGTTCCATTTGTAGAATTATTTGCAAAGTCTTGTCATTAGTAATTTTTTAAAGTCTCTATTACTTTGGATTTTTTAGCAAAAACATTCCCCATGAAAAATGTCCTAATTAACTCTTAGTGTATGCAATAATATACGTATGTTTTTAAACTTCAACACTCTTAAGGAAAAGAGGAAAAAGTCTGTAAGTGATGCTTGCTCCAAGCCCTGTCATTGTCGATGTGTGTGTTCTCATAGGAAGAAACCCAATGCTTCCAACACAGTCTGTGAATGTTATGCTTTCTTTTCTAAACAAACAATGAGATGATCAATTTCAATCTCATGCCCAGGCCTCTATGCAAGTGTGTTTCCCATTAAAGTTCATCATAATGTTTCCAAGTGTGTTTCTCAAACAAATCAAGACCGTTTTATCCTTACATAGTTAAATTGTCTTGATTTGAGAAAAACACCATGTACCAGAGGTCAATGGAAAATGTACCCTAGTGCGCCATTTTTTCAAATGTACGGTCCTAATGGAAAGATGTGATATATTTCATCTTTCGATACAAATCTTGAGAAGCAGGGCCTCACTTTCCCTGTGTGGTACTGTGGTTTTCAATGTTTCCACTCAGTGAATTTCAATTTTTAAAACCAAATCTCCACTCTTCCTTCTCCTTTCCCTGGCTATGTTTTCATGGAGGTTTGCTGATGAATGCCCATTGCATCACCTCACCTGTGCTGTACCCTGTGGTTGCACCACACCAGGCCTGTTCTGATAACCACAGGACTGCCAGCTCTTACTCTCCCCAACATCACACGTGAGCTGGCTTGAAAATCTCTGCTAAGTAGCTTTGCAAACATAAAATCCATATTTTAAACTTTACAGTATGAGAGTAGACTAAAATAATGATGATGAGCATGGATTACAATACATCAAACATGGAAGAATACATAAATTCATAGCAGACTTGAACAAAAACACTCATTTGCTGTCATTCGGATATGTATAGTTCCAATTCACTATTCCTGAAGTTTGCATTTATTTTTTTATTCTGTGTGTGTATGATCTGACAGTGGTGGTGGCTGGGTACCAATGGAGGTCTCAGGACTATTGTGGTTTTCTTTTTCTGCCATGCAGGTTTTGGGGATCAAAATATCATTGCCAGACTTGGTAGTAAGAATTTGCTTACTACCCACTGACCTGTTTTACCAGGCCCTAATTCTACCTTCTTAAGATGAAGTGACAGGGAAAGAAGGAAGTCAGTCCCACCTCCTCACGGAGTATTCACGGGGAGAGCTAACACATGGGCAAGAGAAAGTAGCCTACAGAATAGAGGCAGTTAGTAAATGCACAGAAAATATAGAAAGAAATGAGCCCACCACACCTCACTAACCACATAAAGGACGTAGATAGACATTAAAGGCTGCTTAAGCATCTAGGTAAAATTTCCATGGAGACCATCATGATAGAAAATCAGGTTGATGTCCCTAGACACGACAGATCAATTTCAGCATCACCAAAGAGCAACAGGAGCAGTTGTGGGTCCCCTGAGTGACGTCTCAAAAAGGGTACAATGCCATCTGCAAAGTGTTCTTCCAAGTAGAACTTAAACCAAGCCTCTCAGGCTAACATGACAGTATTCAGAAAAATACAGAGTCTAAAAGCAAAAAAAACATCACTGTACTATACGCAAGCAAGCAAATGTATGATAGGACTCTTTAAAACAAATTTTGTAAAAGAAAATAATTTTATAAACTCCATTATAAAAAGTAAAACTTTGCAAATAAATGAAAATGTTCCTCCCTCAAAATTTAAAAGACACTTTAAGGATAAACTGTGGAGTCATTCAAAAACTAAAGGATATTAAAATTGTGAAGGGCACTAAGTGGAAACAGTTAAAATAGATTTAAACACATTGTGCAGATCCTAATTGTACAACTTCTTTAACTGCATAGTGAAAAATGAATTATGAAAAAAAATGATTATTTTTGAGGTTGAAGAAATTTGAATGTTGATATTAAGTATTATTAAAAGTAGTGTCATAATAGTATCATGCATGTTTAGAAATTTTAAACATCCTATTTCTTACAGCTACAGACTAAGTGCTTTATGGGGGAAATAATATGGCATTTGACATTTACTTTAAAGATCTCCAGAAAAAAATGTGGCGAGACAGCTACAAGATTAATAAACTTTTACTCCCTATATATCTGTGCATAGATGAAATTTTTATTAAAGAATAAATAATGGAGGAAGTGTCATGAGGCATCACGCTGATAAGAAACGTACCTGGCAGGAAAGAAGCCAGGCGACACTGGGCACACTGTGGGAGCACCTGGAAAGTCTTCATTAGCTGTGACATAGGGCAGTCCTTAGAGACAGGACATGGAGGAAATGCCAGCGAAGTCTATATTGGAGTTGTACTTTGTCTAACTGCCTGATAAGGATTCAATCATTTATTTTGTAACAACTGTCACTCCAGAAAGGAATTTTACATTAAATAATTAGATACTCTCCTTTTGAGAAAAATGAGTCACTTTAAAAATGTTCACAATAAGTTGATAGGAAACAACAGAAGCGTAACTTTGGCACTCGATTTTGGTTATCAATTTGATTGAAATAAGAAACACAAAGGCTTAGATGAAGCACACCTTGGGGGTGAAATCTGTGAAGGTATTTCCAGAAGCAACTAACTGAGAAGGGAACGTTGCCAGCATCACCCGCAAGGTTGGGACCCCAGGTACAATTAGACATGTGAGAAAAGACATGTGAGCACCAGCGGGCCCCTTCTCTGCCTCGTGACCCACAGCTTCTGGCCCCTCTGCTTCCATGCTTTTCCTGCCACGCTTTTCCTGGCTTGGTGGACTACAGCCCCTGAACCCTGAGGCACAGAAAACCTCACCTCCTCTACTTGTTTCCTCTGGTTGCTTCTTGTCAGGCTTTTGCAAATGAGAAGAAAAATAACATTTTTTAAAAAGTACAGAAAAAGGCAAGCTTTACCTCATTTTAAAATATGTTATAACTTAACATAGTGTTGACCATTTAAGTATCTCCCATATGTAGAGAACAGAGGTTTTGTATTTTCCCATCCACCCCCTAGTGTTAAGGTGATCGCCTCCATTTAATTGGGGGGAAATAACAGCTAAAGCAGAGAAGCTAAGGGTCTTGTGGCATCAAAGAGTGAGAAACACAAACAAAACAAATGTGGGAGTCGCCATCAAACTCCACTACCCACAGTCATGCCATTTCCCACTGACGAGCAATAGACAATGAGGCGTCAAGGATCTCATGCCCAGACAGATTCTTAGTTCAGTCTGTTGTCTACCCCGGCAGGTAGAACAAGGAGCTGGTCTAGTGCAGCCAAAGCAAGAACACAAAGGAGGGGAAACAAGGAAACTTTCCATTGGAATGTGCAGACATCGGGCTTAGGTAGCATCCCCCACCCTTCCAACCTTGCAAGGCAAGGATGAGCTTTCCCTAAACACAGAGGGCTCCAGTGACTCATTTCTTGCACGCACTAAACAAAAGTCCTTAGGTAAATCAGCATGAGGAGTCCCAGAGTAAGTTGGCTGCAGCTACAGGCTTTTCAGGAGGTCTTGTAGAAGTAACAGAGAAATAAAGTCACAGTCTTTGGGAAATTCATCTGAACGGAGACAAGGAACAGAGACAAAGATTCTTGATAGGAGAACAGACTATAAAGGCCATGCATGGAGTGACAATATAGCACCAGCGAGGGGTTGCCTAATGTGTGGATCTGGAGGGCTGAGTAACCATGGCAGTTACGGGACCCAGGGGAAAAGGTTCAAAACAAGCGGGGAGAGATGGTGAGCAACATAAAGAGAGGGGCATGGTTTAGAAGGAGACCAAGAGGAAAGGGAGAGAAAAAGGTAGACTATGGTGAGCAACATAAAGAGAGGGGCATGGTTTAGAAGGAGACCAAGAGGAAAGGGAGAGAAAAAGGTAGACTAGCCTGCTGAGAACCTTCATGTGTGTTTCATGTGGAAAACATCTTCATTTCACATCTGACACATGGGAGAACGAGAGCGAGGTGTAATGACAAGGTAGATAAAGTATCCCCTCCATAAGGTATGTCTTTCTTTAAGAGCTAAATGATTGCTTACATTTTGCTTCTTGGAAATAAACATAGTATCCTAACAGATTTGTCATGTATCAGTTTCCATTACTCAAAAACTACAAAATCAAATTTACCCACAGAAGGAAGTTTCGTTGCTTGTTTAACTATTTCTTTCTCTTTCAAAATACGCCGTGAGCCATGTCCTGCCTTTCTGCTGTTCAAACTCATCAAACCCTTGTAGATGGCTGCCCTGAGAGAGAAGCTGATGAGGCAGGATGCAAGGACAGGAACAATTGTGCAGGTGGGGGAAGACAGAATTCCTTCAGTCCAGCCTTTGGTTGAAGCCACACATCATCATCTGAGAAGCAAAAGTCCCATCACAGTTAAGAGCGCTCCCTGTGGGACAGCATGAGCTGTGAAAATCGGTAAAGGCATTTCTTCTATGTTAGCACAGCGATTAGCATAGCGCTGAGCCAGTCTCAAGGCCTGAGTGGATGTGAGCAAGGGTTGGGTTTTGTCCTTTTGGATCGTTTCTGAGACTTTCACAAGCAAAACTGTCTCACTTAGAGTTTCCACTGTGGTAATAAAACACCACAACCAAAGACGAGGGAGGCCAGTAGGGTTTATCTCAGCTTCAGTTTAGTGGTTAATCTTCCAGGGAAGTCGGGGCAGGAACCTGCAGGCAGGAACCAAAGCAGAGACCATGGAGGAATGTTGCTTACTGACTTATTCTTCATGGCTTGAACTGCCTAATTTCTTATGCTCCCCAAAACCACCTGCCCAGGGGTGGCACCTCCCACAGTGCACTGGGCCCTTACACATTAATCATTAGTTAAGAAACTGCCCCAGAGGCTTGCATACAGGCCAGTTTTTTAGGGGCATCTTTTCCATTGAAATTCTCCCTTCTCAAGTGTTGTAGCCTTTGTCAAGTAGACATGAAAACTAGCCAGCACAAAAACCATTGTTTCCAAGGAAGACACCCTAACTTCCTGTACCCCTGTGATCTACACTTCACCTTCTCAATGTAATCCTGTCTGCCACCCTTGCAAAACCTTCCTGTGAAGGAATCATTTAAAATTCCTTGACAATGCTTTATTGATCAGAACTTCAAAAACCAACAAAAAACATTCTCTCAGGGATATCTTACTTCTTCCTGTTACTTGTGCTTAAGGTATTTGTCTAAGTCTGCTTCATACTGGAACATCTTAAAATTCTTTTCTTTAATGTGGCCAAGGAACTCATCTTACCTGAGTGAAGGTCCTTACATAAGAGTTAG
>JAQHUG010000014.1:8851718-8869408 GCA_028555095.1 Dicrostonyx torquatus | reverse complement strand
GCCGTGGTTCTTTCTTCCATTCTAGCCATGGAGAGCCAAGGAAGAGCAAACAGGAAAGTAGCTATGCTTTCTCAGACCCCAACCTCAGCAAGCAGTGCAACACTTTGTGTCCCTGCACATCAGAAGTCACGA
Source organism: Dicrostonyx torquatus (assembly GCA_028555095.1). NCBI lineage: Eukaryota > Metazoa > Chordata > Mammalia > Rodentia > Cricetidae > Dicrostonyx > Dicrostonyx torquatus. Next base: position 8,869,276 of record JAQHUG010000014.1, on the reverse strand, counting down.
TCGCTCTGACTGATCTGGATTTTCCCTTTAAAGATCTGTAAGATTGCTGCAAACCAAGCCAGAATTCTAGCTGAAGTAACACCGATTACTGCCAATCCCCAAGAGAAGCATCAAAGGAGACCCAAGAACCTCTTGGACCCCTTTGAGTTATAATTCTAATTAGAGACTCTGCATGGATCTGAACTCTGTCCAGCATTTATTTATTTATTCGGGGTGACCTGGTAGACATACGGTGCTTGTTAAATTGCAGAGGGCGACCACACTTCATTTCTTTCTCATCTATTGCTCTATTCTAGTCTTCCCACACTAAAGATAGTACTGTAATAATGTATTTCCTTTGGTCTAGGGGTAGCACTCTATAGTGTGTGTCTGTTTGTATATGTGTATATGTGTGTGTGTGTGTCTGTGTATGTGTATGTACGTGTGTGTGTGTGTGTGTGTGTGTGTGTGTGTGTGTGTGTAGCAATGGTGACAGCTCAGTAAATATCCAAAAGGAAGAAAGACTTACTTTAGCCTATTGTCTCAGAGGTCGCAGCCTCTGACATGGGACAGGGTGAGGCAGAGCTCATGATAATAATAGAATGGTGTAAAACTGCTCACCTTGTGTCACCTGAAGACAGAGCACTCCTGTACCATCAAGTTGCTCCATTCTCCCCATTCAGGGTAGATCTTCCACGTTAGTTCGTCATCTCAGGAAGCCCCTACACAACCCCCCAAAAGGCATGCTTTACTGATCCCAGAGGAGTTTTTTATCCAATAAGTTGACAATCAATATTACCTGTCACAAGTGAGTTGGGAAGTGAAGCAGGGCAGACCCATGAGGTAGGAACCTCTGGTCTTGTTCATGAGGAACGTGACTCTGAGTCCATTATTTAATTCTCTGTACTTCCATTTCCTCATCTATGAAACTAACCTGCTGTTGTTTGCACATAGTTTGTGCATGTCTTCCATGGGTTTCTGTGTTGAAATTTAATTCCCACTGTGAAATGTTGGAAGCCTGAGAAGCCAATGGTGCTAAGAGGTAGAGCCTTTGCAGATGACAAGAATATACTATATGAAGGTAGAGCCTGAATGTTGACTCCTATCTTATCTGATGGTCTGTTCACCTAGATATTCTGGAAGCAGAAAAAGCCATCCCCAGATGTAATCCCTGACATCAGATCTCCAGAACCATGTGTCAGAAGAAATCTCATTCTCTTATAAAGGTATCCAGCTTCAGATGTTCTATTATAATATTGCAAAATGGACAACTACAGCCCCGCTGTGGACTTTGTGCAAATGATAAAGTGAGATAAAAGGAACCATTACCACACTGAATGCCTTCTGCTAGCAAAAGCAGTGCAATTATGCCATGTATCAATCAGGTATCACTGCACTAACTCCTAAAAGGCAACTACTCTAGTTTAAATCTGTGTCTGTCAAAAGACAGACTGATTCTCAGTTTTTATACTTCTGATTGGTGTGACCACAGAGTTCTAAGAGTTAACAAGTTGACTCTAATTTTCCTTAATTGTTCCTGTGGCTTTGGATAACTGCTGCTGGGAGAAGAAAACAACTCTATGCATTTGGTTGGTAAAGACCCACTCTCTTGCTATATTACCTATGACTCCATCCACTCCAGGATTTTGTTTCATCTTGTGTGATGCAGCCAGTCAGAGGCATTGTGCTGTGCCTGCACAAACTGAGAATGGAGACAGTGCCCTTGAAACCATACAAACGGCTTCACACCGTCCTCTGCCTCTGCTCTTGATCCTTTCAGGTAGAGAGGGCATTAGGAAGAGGGTTTCTTCCCTTTCAGTAGTCGATAATTGATGAAAATTAGGCATCAGGGTCTATTTGAGATGGGAAGACCTCTAGGATCAGCATTTCCAATTGGGGTAGAATAAAGTACGCCAAAACAAATGTGTGTTATTTTCAGAGTAGAATAAGCAATAGCAGAGGGAGGGAATGCCACCTGCTAGGCCACCTTTTCCTCTGTGGTCCCAAACTAAACCTGGTCTCTCTGTCTTCCCACTCTGCCCAGGCATCTCCAGCCCCATCAGGAGAAGCAGTGACAGAAATAGCACCATCCATGCTGGTACAGGGCGCATGACCCAGAGCATCAAGGACAGGTGCCAGGGCAGCTCTGCCCTCTCCTGAGACAACAGCAGAGTACGGGCCATGTTTCTGCCCAAGTCAGAGACATCTAGGGGAGTGGACGGGAAGTTAGTTTCATTGTAGAGTTCTTTGCCTCACAATTGCAATATCCTGCGTTTTATTCCTGGGACCATTTTATTTTTATTTTTTTAATCGATGAAGAACTCAGAGCTTAGAAGCTGTCTCATTAGCTGGGAGAAATACAGAACCAGATGCTAAATTTCCCTGGGGTCCCCTATGTGTTAAACTCCAGAAAAGACCCCACAGTTATTTCACCACTTAAATGAAGCTTGTTAAATGTTTGTAATTAACACAAAGCATCAACTAGCGTTGCTACCACAGCTATATAATTTAGGTATGATCCATATTTCAATAGCAAAATGAAGTTAATGGGATAGTAAATTCAAATAATATCACAGGCCAGAGAGATGCCACCCAGCTTGACAATCTAAGTTAGATTCCTAGGACTTAAATCATGGAAAGAAAGAACTAACCCCATGACTTGCCTTTGACTTCCATAGGCATGTCAGGCTATGAGTGCATGCATACACAGGTAAATTATTTTTAAAAAAATACATAAAAAGAAATAAAAAACAAAGTATTATATGGAAAAATGAATCTGAGGAAAAATAGCCTACAGATAGAATTAAGCTATAAACACTAGGTTATCTGAACAAAGAAACTGTGTAGTTTACTACGTGTGTATGATCATCCTATATTCTCTGGAAAAGGAGCTCTGGAGCTGCTACCAGAAGCCATGCTCATGGTAGGCCACACCAATACAAGCAGTCACAGAAACGCTCACAGAATGCCGTGAGTCATCAACTAACAAATGACAAAGATCGGAAATAAGGGATTTTCTTCACCCCAAAGACATCCCAGTTACTAAAGCTATGATACAAAATATAAGTAAAGTCAACAAAAGGAAACGGCAAAGGAATGCACGTAATTACAGCAGAGACAGGATGCCTAGCGTCTTCTCCGCGGTAGTCAACAGGGCAGACCAGCGCACGCCACACTGACTGAAAACACAGAGGGGATTACATAGCGTCATGTCCTAGAAAGGGCTTAGCTGACTTCCTCTCCTTGAATGGCACCCGCACATTGGAAACAATGCTTCCAAACTCCCTCAGTGAAAGTAAGAACGCGGTGAAATAGTTTTCAGACCACCTACATCTAACATACGCTAGGTTACACGACACATTCCTTTTCGTGGGTGCGCTTTTTATAGCCGTCATTCCAGTGACTGGGAAACTGTGAACGGGGTGATGGCATTCAATTAATTCACAATATGCAGCTGTACTTCAAGATCTTGGCAGCTGGCCAATAATTTTAATGTAATATTTCTTAAGGAGAAAAATGCAATAAGAAGTTTCCGCAGGAATATTGTATAATTTTCCTATTAGTTCTTAATTTGTTGAGAGACACCAATAGAAGTGCGCACTGGGAAATTACTACAACCAAAGTCAGGATGGGTGTCTACGGGATCCATACCTCCTCGGTGACAGGGAAATGGGATGGCAGTATCATGGGAGATACGCCTATAAGGAAACTCTGCCACTCATCACATTCTGACACCCTCGGGACACACATTAGAAAAAAATCTAATGTACGGCAGCTTAAACAAAAGAGCTTGAGTTTGCACAACTCAACAATAAAGAAGGAAGCTTGGCAGCGGCCACCAGCCTTGTTCTCTCTTCTGCGCGTTTGGTTTCCTCCATTGTCCGCTCACTATGGAGAAGGGAATATGGCTGACAGAAGCTTCCAGGTTCATATGCTAATAGCGTCATGAAGAGAGTCCAGGGAAGGATTATTCATTTCCCTTATCCTCCTACTTATTTTTGTACATGTGCATCTTCATATATGTGTGCTGGTGAATGTGTATGTATGGGTCTGCATGTGGAGGCCAAGGGAACATCCTGGATCATTCTCGTGTGCTACTTAACTTTTTTGGAGACAGACATGGAATTCACAAACCAAGTAGACTGGGCTGACACACAGCGATCTCCCTGACTCTGTTTCCATAGTGCAAGTGTGTTCCACCACACCTGAGTGTTGTTCGCAAGTGTGTTCCACCACACCTGAGTGTTGTTCGCAAGGATGGAGCCTGGGATCACATTCAGGCCCACATGCGAACAAGGCAAATATTTTACCAACTTAGTCATCTTCCCAACACCACACACACACACACACACACACACACACACACACCTCATTTTAATGATCTATTTCTGCTAAAGCTGCTTACAGCCCTTAATTGTAGAAGCATTGGGGGTTTTGGTGGCCTTCTGCCTGAATTCTACTTCCGAATTTCCATATCACCAGGCAAAGGGTGAGGAACTGGGCAGAGCATTTTATCGTTCTTAGCCACAGTCATGGGAAATGTCAAACATCTTGGCAAATGTACCCTTATTGTGAAAACAGGTCTTGCTTTGCTAAAACCACAAATGAATTCATGAAACTAAAATTATTTCCTAAAACTGTAAAAGTCCTAAACTTAAAGTGTAAAAACTTTGCAGTGCCTTTACAATTTGCCTGGAAAGTGTTTCATTTGAACTATTTTCCAAAATGGAGTGCTTCTAATTAAAATGGGTGTTGAACGTTCCTCTGCCGGTTGCTTTATGTGCAAAGGTGCTAATCAGAGCCCTGAGCCCCGGAAGCTGGCAGCTGAGTGACTGCAGAGAGTGGCTAATGTGGCCACTAAGACACTGGGTTACACAAAATACTTCAGGGTCTAAGGAAATAATAGCACCATCTTTAATGATGTGCTTGATTGCCAGTCAACACCAGGAAGAGCAAATGTAATTGGGTCTGGAAACAGTAGTTCACTTGTCGTCTATAGCTGCTTTTGCAGAATCTCTCACTCATCTCCACAAGCCCTCAGAGAGTGCCTGTCTTATGGGGGTGGGGGTGGGGAGGAGTGCGAGGGGAGGGTCTCAGTTTCCCTGTCTGCCTGACCACAGGAGTGGAAACAGTGAAGGGTGCACAGGTGCTCCTTCCTGGAGTCCTAGCCTTCCAGATACTTCCTGCCACCTTAGAAGGAAAATGAAAGACACAGACACTGTTGCTAAGATTTCTGGATGCCCTGCTAAGACGATCATCCATAAGACTGTAAAGTTATTTCTATAAGGAACCTTCATTCTGAAAATTACCTAAATGATGAAGGTATCCAGAAGAAAATCCCAGGACCCTCAGATGGTTCAGTTAGAAACTTTAACACACACACACACACACACACACACACACACTGTAAAATCTGTATGCAAATGTATCAAGCTATGTTGATACATAATGTCTCCAATGACAGAATGGCAGAGCTCTATGCTGCTCCTCTATTCTTAGTTAAATATCAGGCTCATTTGAAAGCTTTTCAGAAAGACGAGAAAAATACTCTTTGCTTTGTTAATAGTATATATTGTGGGAACTATGTTTTTAAATTAAAAATCATTTTATGGTTTTCAATCAGTCATCAGTGACTCTGGCCTGCTGTCCTGGTTGCATCACATACCAGTGCCTCCTGGAGGCTTATCACCACACTAACGCAGTTAATCAGTAGAGAGAAGTCGCCTTTCTCACACTGGCTGCCCGAGGACCATTGCCACCATAAAATCACAGGATCTGGACTAGGAAGAGCATGACAAAAATCCAGAAATCCAGACATGGAAAGAGAGAGAGGACCATACAAGGATGTGAAAGTCAAGAGACAAGAATGATTGAGGGCATTGAAAAGGTTGCCTTCTGATTTGGTCCAATTATCATTGCCATAGTAAAAACCCGAGACTAGATAGTGTATAAAGAAAAGAGGTTTACTTGGCTCATAGCTTAGGAAACTGAATGTATAATATGAAGTAGCTGTCCTTTTTTGGCTTTTTCTAGGAATCTTGTAGTGGTGATACTTTGGAAGGCACATGTATGGGGAGGTCATATCATGACATATGAGTTCAAAAACAATTAAAAGGCCAGATTCCATATTTACAATAAGTTACTCAGGTAGTGAACTACCAGGTCCCAGGAAAACTACCTTCCTTCCTCCTAAGGGCAGTGGCCCCTGTGACCCAACAGTCTCCATTAGTGTCCACCTCTCTAAGGTCCCACCACCTCACAGTACTCTGAGCACCAACATTATGGCATGAATCCTTGGGGACCAATGACATCCAAATCACAACACCAGCCTACCTATCCCTGTGTGCATGTAAGTGCATACACATCGATGAACACAGGCACACACATCCAAATACAAAGACATCTGTGTACACGTGGATGTGTGCACACATATTTACACAGAAGATAACTACTTCAGTCGTCGACGGCTGTGTCAGTGTGAGAGATGCAACCCCACCGCCAGCATTCACAGGACTCAGGGAAAGCTTGACAACTCTCACCGAGCCCGGACAGAAAAGTGACGATAGCTAATTCTGTTGGCTTCATGGGTTTAAATGGTACAGGTGAAGTCAGTGTTTATACATTGTGTGATTTCACCCTACATGTTCTCCGGTTTCAGGCAGAGTCCTGTCCTTGGCATCATTATGGAGACCAGGCTCTGATCCTCCTCAGGTGACTCTCCCCAACGCCCACAGCATCCACCGAGGTACTTACTCTTGGTGTCATTTTTACCCAGGATCTGAAATGATAAGATGTTCTTGCCCAGGTCCAATGGGTAGGAATGAGTGCCCCTGCTTAGGAAAATGGGGAGTCCTGGACGTGAACTCAGTGTAAAGTCATACTGAATCTGTCACAGGTTTGCAACTGAAGATTATGTGAGTTCCTGTGTGAGCTTTTGTAGCTCTTCCAGATAACACAGAACTGTTCCTGGACCAGCCTCACTTTCTCTTCTGTGTAGGCAGGCCTTTGGGAATCATACATGGCCACTGGAGAGGAAGAAACTAGAATAGAGGGAAGCAGAGATGACGGCTTCACTGAGAGAACCTGAGGGGAGCTACCTGCGGCCAGTGTCCTCCAGAACCCTGATGACAAAGACTGACATTCCACTCTGCAGCTCAGGACCAACTGCCACCCTGACACTCAAAACCTGTAAGCAGGGTCGAACCCCCAGGGGGCCATGAAGGAGGTGACACCATCAGCACATGGCTTCCTAACCAGGGGACGTCAGAAAGAGGACAAGGAAGTAAATGTGATCGAGATCCATGTTGTTCATCGGTATCTACGTTGGCCTAGCAGAGAGTGGGTGTTGATGATCATTTTTAATATTTTTTTACTCACTTAAAATAAAAGATGAAAACTGATCATTGGAATTAATGAAATAGTAGAAATTTTTAAGCCGTGTGGATTCAATAATAGTCCATCACGCACATAGTTTTTTTTTTCCTCATCTACTTTTACTTCAGATTTCTCCTTTGAATATCAACATCTCTAAACGTCAGCAATCTCCACAATAATTTTACTGTAACTATCCAATCTTTGTGGGGGTAATGTAATTAGATAACAAAAACCTTAATGAACTTGAAACGTCTTCATTTTGCTACTGAAGAAACGTGAGCTCCAGTGGCAGCAAGGGACTTGAAACTGGCCAACAACTAGTTAATGTCAGAGTCGAGGCTAAGCCCCACATGCCCCAACTTGGTGCTCAGGGCCCTTTCTTCTCATCCAAACCCACAGGCAGGATGGCGAGGGCTTTCAAACTGAGGTATGCATACCGCTGCAGGCGATGGCAGGAGGCCAGGGAGGTGAAGCCACAGGATAAACACAGGGTGTTTGGCTTCAGAGTAAATATTACTCAAAGATTTGAGAAGAGTTAGGAGAACCACTTTATTTTTATTAAAACAAGATTGATTATGAGGGAGGCTGCACATTTTAAATGAATTTTTAAGATTTCAAATTGGTTTCCTCAAGCTATCATTGTACCACATGGTAGTAAATGTCTTCTGCTCACCCTGCTAGGGACGCTTGCTATAATAATATAATAATAATAACAAGAACAATAATAGTAAGTTTGCTAACATAAGGACATCTGTAAAAAAGTTTTTACGCTAAAATGCCTTTAATGACCTCTGTCCCTGACATTCTGAGCTGTTCACATTATTTTAGCCTCCATGATCACTAAGCAGCAAGATTTCTAAGACTACATTAAGATGTTACAATGAGGGGCCAGAAAGAAGGATCATCAAGTCAGGGGACCCCAGATGAGAGAATCCCAACTCACACAAGAGAGATCACGAGAGAAGCCAACGTGACTGATTCTGTCACGCAGCTAGCCCACAGCTACTAAAAACTAAAACCCATATTAGAAGAGAGTTGCCAAAGGAAACACTTGTCTACCCGATGCTGACCCATGCAGACAGAAGGAAGCTCTGTTCTCTTGTGAGACTGCAATCTTGAGGAAACTAGGTCTGGGTGCAAGATGAGGCCTCGGTGCGGAGATGTTAGGGCCACCAAAACCTCATGGTAAAATTATAATTTAAAAAATTTTAATGCTATGCTTTCAAGTCAAAACGTCAAATTTTATATGAGAATAAAATTGTACGCTTTTCCGTTTGAGTGGGGCTACCCCAAGACAGCAGAGAACCGCTCCACTGTTTCCTCCTAAAGCTGCCCGCGGCCTAGGGGAAACCTCCTTTCTAGAAATGAAGCCTGCTGGTGCTCTTATCTGAACTCCGTGAAATTATTGCCGGGCGGTTGCTTGCTCTGGTTCTCAGACCCACTCCTGCTCTCTGGCATCGCTGGCGCCACTGAACACTGCGACCCACACATCCCACTGGAGAGAGAACTCAGGGGGTGCTGTGACGTATCCGGTAAACGTCATAGAAGTCAGGATTGCGTTGGCCTTTAGTTGAAAGATGGTGGGAAGGAAACAATGAGGCCTTGGTCAACCCCAGGGGACTATTAGTGCCCCTCACCGCCATAATTTTCCTGATGTCCAGAGACCAGAAGTCCTCCCCGCCACACGTCCTTCCATGCTCCAGCCTCCAGAAGAAGGCGAAAAACTCTCTGCAAAGCAGTCTCCAGGTAAAACAGGCCTTTCTTGCCAGGTGAACAAACAGCCTGGGAGCGGGAAGAGGGCAGGGGTGGAGGCCCACCGGCATCTGACAATGCTCTGCTCTCCTAGAGGCCACTTCTAGTGTCCTGGAACGGGGAATTTTGTGGTGCTAAACCCCACTCAGTCCCTTTAGCCTCAGGGGTTTCGGTACGCTTGGGATCCACACTAAATCCTAACCTGGGCTGTGTTGAACAGGGGTGCAGGAATTGGTCCTCAAAGATGTTTCTTTCAGAAGGTTTTAGTGCAATATTTAGTCGTTTGGCAATTTTAAACCATTATCTTCCGTATTAAATCCTGAGAGTGGTAGTGGCGAAGGCTGCCGTGTGGAAACTCCCCATCGCGAGTCTGTATTGGATTCTTTCTCGATAAAGAACCAATTAGCCTGAAATCACACACACACACACACACACACACACACACACACACACACACACCAGGCTGCTAAATTGTTCCTAAATTCAACAACATTCCCAAATAAGAGCTCCCACTCGGTACAATACCGCAGACCTAAATTCTGCCTTCCCACAGTCCCCACCTGGGACCACACTGTGGCGGTAGGTGCTTTCTCCCACCTGTGTTCCTTTTCCTCCTTGTCTTTGCTCATGAATTTACACTTTGCCATGATCTCATATGTGCCCTTTTCTCTCCTCTGGGCTGTTGTAAGTCACCAGGTCTGCAGATCTACAGTTTCTGACTGTACCCACACTCACCCACACAGTGTTCTCTGAATACCTCTCCTGTAGTACACATCTATCTCATCAAGGCCAAAACCTCAAGCGTGCCTCAGCTGGCTGCATCCTCCTTCCAGGCTCTTTTTTCCTCTTAAGACAAGCCAACATAACACTGTCACCAGCATGGCATCATTGCTACCCTTGCCTGTGCCTTCCCGTTGCCCTTGTTATCTGCCTGTGCCTGGAGTCTCTGTCCACACACCATCTGAGAATATCCACTGCTCACTCCCATTCTCTGTCACTAATCCATTCTCAATCCCCAGAGGTGGCCTTGCTCCGTGCCTGTACCTCTCTCTGCACCCTAGGCTATACTGCACAATGCTGCTAGGGGCATCTTCCGGAAGCTTGTCCCATCCTCTCTCCTGTCCAAAGACCCTGTAAGATGCTCATATCATCCCAGTGTTAAGTCCAAAGTCACATTCCCCAATAGTTAACTAAGCCTATACCTTAGGTATCATCAAGGGAAGGGTGCCAGAGAAGTAGAAACAAATCTTTGAGATAACTTCACAGGACACATTGTTTAAAAGCGCTAGTGTGGCTGTCACGTGAGGAAATAGACCTTCATTAGACAGTCTTACTTGGATTTTACAATGTAGTTTGTGCAAATGCGTGTAGATGAATGTGTGAACCATGTGCTATTCATTTCAAGTGACAGTTTACACAAAATGTGTGGTTTTCAGTTAAGTTATTGAAGCCCTTTAAAGTGTTATGTGGGCACTAATTAAGTGCACAAATCTTAATTAAATTCCAAATTTAAATTCAAAGTTAGCCCTTGTGACATGATTCCCAAATACCTTTCTTAACCTATTTTCCAATTGTTTTCCTCCTGCCCCTATTCTATGCTCAAGGGTGTACAGCACTGAGGTCTTGCCATTTATCTCTGGAGAACTCAGTCCCTTCAAAATCCTGGTTCTTGTCTCTCTTTATTTTTTTAATTGATTTTTATTGAGCTCTACATTTTTCTCTCTGCTCCCCTCTCCCCTTCAACCTTCCTCCAAGGTCCCCATGCTTCCAATTTACTCAGGAGATCTTGTCGTTTTCTACTTCCCATGTAGATTAGATCTATGTAAGTCTCTCTTAGTGTCCGTATTGTTGTCTAAGTTCTCTGGAATTGTGATTTGTAGGCTGGCTTTCTTTGCTTTATGTTTACAAACCACTTATGAGCAAGTACATGTGGTAATTGTCTTTCTGGGTCTGGGTTACCTCACTCAAAATAATGTTTTCTAGCTCCATCCATTTTCTTGCAAGATTCAAGCTGCCATTATTTTTTTCTGCTGTGTAGTACTCCATTGTGTAAATGTACCACATTTTCCTTATCCAGTCTTCGGTCGAGGAACATTTAGGTTGTTTCCAGATTCTGACTATGACAAAGCTGCTGTGAACATAGTTGAGCACATGTCCTTGTGGTACGATTGAGCATCCTTTGGCTATATACCTAAAAGTGGTATTACTGGGTCTTGAGGAAGGTTGTTTCCTAATTTTCTGAGAAATCACCACACTGACATCCAAAGGGGCTGTACCAGCTTGGTCTTGTCTCTCTTTAAACCCAGCCTTTTGGTTTTGCCCTGAAACCTATCACCCAGAACAACAGGAATTTGTCCTCCCTCTGCCTTGATCACAATGTCTCCCCTTTCTTATAGCCCTTAGCATTTACCATCTTCCTGTATCTCACTAGGTATCCCTGATTGTCTCCCACTGAAAGATTTGCTCACAGACATCAGGCATCTTGCCGAATTTATCCCTAGCTTTACCAGGTAAACTTACAGACTGGTCACAGCCTAAACTAAACAGGCCGCAGTTTTCCGTGGGTGGCTGGGTGATTGTGTTTGGATCTACTGTTCCTTTTAATGAATGTCTGCCATGTCCATTCTGTCATAGAAAATGACATAAAAATTCCTTAGGAAAACTAAGCAGATTCACTGCATCATTTCCGCATCCTTCCCTAAGTGATATGGAAAGGAGAACTCACATGGTATCTGCAATCCCACAGTCATAGTGGCATCACCGGCAACATCAGGAAGGCGCATCAATCCACTTGTCTGTCTACATGAGTGTATAGATACAGTAGGATGTCACTGAGCTTCGCAAAGTGAATTTCTGATACATACAACCACATAAAAATTAAAGACGTTCTGCCAGCTGGAATAAATCAGCCACCCTTGGCCAAGTGCTGCAGAGGTCTGTTTACTTGAGGTCTGTAGAAGAAAGACTCCACAGAAGCAGAGAGCAGTGCCTACCTGCCATAGCTTTAGGGGTGGGGTGGGAGGGACATGTGTGAAGGGCGGAGCTTCAGGTGCAAACAGAGGGAGGTTTCCGGCAGAAGACAATACTGGTGGCTATATAGCAGCGTGAATACAACTACTTGAGGATGTCCCTGATCCTACGGAGCTATAAATCTGAAAATGGCAAAAGGGGTAAAATATGTGTGTGTTTTTCCACAATAAAATCATCAGGGAAGGATGCTGGAAGCCTCTTAAAGGAAGGGCTGTGTGTACCACCAGTGATGCTCCGGAGGGGCTACTGCCTTCCACGGCTGGAAGAAACCTAAAATGTCACAGCACACCTTGGTGGTACTTTGATATTCAAACTCTGTGCTGCAGTCATATAAAATTGCTGGGTGAAAAGAAACACACCATGATAAAAATTGTATAAGTGATTAATTGTACCAGCAATTTACAGCTTAGGGTAATATTTGCAAGTTCCTATTCATCTCTTACTTTTCTAAAAAATTTTTTAAGCCTTAGTATTTCTTCTGTGGCTGAACTTTTGAAAAATGCATAATAATGGTTATCAAGTTCTTACATATTTATTATAAAATATGGAAACACTTCAAAACAGATTGCCTTGAGCTAGGCACTGTAGCATTGCCAACAGCCCCAGCTACTCGGAAAGCTGAGATGAATCACTCTCAGCCAGGAGTTCAAGACTATGTAAGACCCTGTCTTAATACACACACACACACACACACACACACACACACACAAAACACACACAATTACTTACTTACTTTATATATAGCATATATACACTCGTATATAATATATATTCTAGAAAGTAAAACTTCATGATCACATGAGACTTTGTTTTCAGTTTGGAATATGTATATTATATATATATTTAAATTTTTAATAGAAAACAGACATGGCGGACTAACACAAATTACATTGGCAATAACTTTTTGCTTAAAAGCGTATGTCTAGACATCCGTCTCTCTTACTGGTCTCCAGAGAAACAGAGCCACTGAAATGCATAAGCATATAGGCAGAGATTTACTAGGAGGGATTGGCACACCCAGGTGGAAGGACTGGACCTCTCAGAACTGGTGTCTGCAAGCTGGAGGTCTGGGACCATGCATGGCTTGGTTGCTGTGAAGTCGAGTGGCTGACGACGGGGAGTCATGGAGAGGAACACGGGTGTCCAACTCCACAGGTGTAAAGGAATGTGCCTAGCTCTGCCTTTCGGCTCGATTTTCAGCATTCAGTGGACTGGGTGATGACCACGGCACTGGGAATCGGTTTCTTTGTTCAGACTGCCAGTTCAAATGCCGTTCTCTTCTAGAGACACACTCACCAGCTCTCACAGGTCATGCTGAACTACCTTGGTATCTCGTAATACAGTCAACACATAAAATTGAACATCAAAACCTTCTGCTTAAATTACTGTACAACTATTCCCCTGTGAGGTCACACCTTAGACTCTATTCCAATTATTGGGAATATTTCATAGGCACAGAGATTATGTTGAGATTAACAATACATTTCTCTGTGAAAACTTACCTGCTTCTAAGTAGCGATGGCTAGGTGGGGTTAAAATTATGATTTTATAACTTTAAAATTATAAACTTTAAATTTGATATCTTTAACAGAATACACATTTAATTCTACTTTGGGCTTAAGCCACTTCGCGGTATTGAGATTGACCGTGCATACTGCAGGCTGAGACTTCAGATGTAAAGCTGAAATACCCAGCTGAAAGCATCTAAGCCTGACCCAATGAGATTTTGCAAGATTTGTGTTTGTGAGTGTAAAATATAATCCAGCTACTGGAAGACCTGACCCAAGCCTGTCAGTTCTCCAGGCTCTCTAGCTTTGGCTTGATTGACAAGAGTCAAGGGAAGGGAGGAAGCTTGCAGCCTCCTTCGGACAGCCACCTTTATCAGGTCTCCACTCGCTCTAACTCCTTAAAGTGCTCTAGTACATAGCAAATCCACTCTCAGCACCTTATAAATCACCTCCTGACCCTGCAGCCTTCCCACCCATGTCCAATCCCCGCAGAAGAGCTGTGATTGCTTGGATTCTGATAACTGCAATGTTTGTGGGCCCAGCACTGCACCAGAGACCCCTTCACTTCTGTCGTGTCCTGTTAGCTCTACTCTTGAATGGCCCATTTCCCCTTCGTGCTCTCAGTCAGGAGGCCTACAAATGTTTATTCGGTAATTATTAAAGAAAAAGCAGTGAGTGTTGGAGTTGCTGCTGGATTTGTGCTTTTGAAATAAAGCCCATGGCAATAAAATAGAAAATACCTTAGTGTATTCAGAAAAAAAATGACATTTATTTTCATTTATTTTGTACTTGCTGAGGACTTACTGGGACTGAGCATACTGAAGCAGGCAATTGATAGATCGTCCCAAAGATATACATTCTATTTTACTTCTTCTTCCTCCAACCCAGCTCTGGGTGCTTTCTATACATACAGAATTCTGTCAAAAACTAATTCTTCATTTATGAAGGAACATTTAAGAATAATTGTTAAAGAACCAAAATACCCTACCTCATAGAGAATTAACAGCTTAATCATGGTATATGCACACTCACATATGTGTTTCTTTTTTTCCTCTCTGGCTAAAAGTTATTTACACGTCTGTGCCTAGGGTTAAAAATAATGAGATTCAACTACAAAGATGAGTAAATAATATATAATTGGAGTGTTGGAATTTATCAATTTAGAGTGGTTGCCTCCATATTCGCCTTTTCTTTTGATCTCTTATAGACATATTGTTATTGACTGCAAATGTCTCAGTATTTTTGCTCATTGGAATGTGGTTTGACAGATTAATTATATGTTATCAGGCAGTTGAAGATCAGGTAAAGATATGTGGCCACAAGAGGGATGTGGATGTCTTCGAGCTGTTCCTCTCTAAAAAGTAAGTGTGCTTTTCTGGAACAACACGGAGGAGTATCAGTTCATAATCTCTTATAAAGGCAAATGCTTTTTATTTTTCCATTCCCCCTTCTTCAAGGACTAGGTGGGTGACTGCAGTCTGATTACTTTAGCCCTTCTGGGAGTGTACCCCTTACAATGGAGAGGCAAGACATCGAGAAGCATGAAAATCAGAGGTTGTTGAGCCAGGCTGACTCGAGATGATCTTGGGATGTTATGTAACTTTCCTGCTAGGACTATCACATTTGAAAACTAATAGAACATCAGCTAAATATTAATTTTAGAAAAGCGGTGAATGATTTTTAGTATCGTTATGTCCCCAACAATACTCGTTGCTTGTCAAAAGCTGCAAATATTAACTCAGTAAGTACCATTTTACTTCATTAAGCAATCCTACCCTTGTATAGTAATACGACCTATTTCAGGCTGATTGGGACATGTAGGAGAATTAGAAACTGCAGAGGGATCTGGCACATGGCAAGCATTCAGTTATCATTAGGACAACTAATATTATTGCTATTGTTATGAATAGTAACCTATTGTCTCCATATTACAAAACCACTATTGTATGATAACCCCTGAAACCACTTATATTAATTTGTTAGCCAATGGGAAAAACTTTTCCTTTACATCAAAGAGGTGTTCTATGTAACACAGAAACCCCAGTGTCTGCGACAGACCCCGGGGACAAGAGCGAGAGAAAGTGATGCGTTTAGCTGGACTCTGACCACACTGTGTTTCCACTGGCCACTAAGCAACACCCTGCATGGCCACTGTTTGCATTTTAATAGCAATAACACTGCTTTGATTCATATGCATCTCCCAGAATTCATGGGTTAAAAACTAAGTCCCTAATGCAGTGGTGTGGAGACGCAAGACCATTGAGAGCTGATTGACCCTTGAGAGCTCTGCATCTCATTCACGGATTAATGGAGGTATCAGAACAGGCCTGTTGTTCCAGGAGTGCGTTCTCATGAAAGCAAGTTTGCTCCCCTGCCCACGCATGTCTTCACCATGTAGTGAGGCAGCAAGAAGGCCACACCACAATGAGATATGGCTGGCATAAGAATGGGTAGATATAAAGAATAGATTTAAAACACTGAAAAATTACAAATTGTGACCCTTGGCTATGAGTGATTAGCAGTTCTCTTATCTAGAAGACAATGGAGTAGGGGCACAAACACTTCACAGTCGACTTGCATAGACTAGGCGAGCTGGGCATTTTGCTTAATGTCCCTGTTGCCTTTGGAACAGCGGTGCCTTATCAATGTCTCCTGGTAACTTGTCAGCACAAGCAATAGCATCGTTAGTAAAAGATTTACATCTCCTGGTCTTGATTGGACTCACCTTAAAATACAACGACTGATTATTGATCCCCAGCAGGCTTGTGCTTGAAAGTGTTTTCAAAAAAGTGAACCACTTTGTCATATGATGTAATAATCAGATTTTCAGCACTGATATTAGTACTCTGAGAAACCTGATCGGGATGGTTGGACTCATTGATACGGTACTCATGGATTAAAATTTATTGGAAATTCCCAAAGTGAGGCTCAAGGTCTTTATACTCGCACTCAGAAGGTGTTTTTATTATGTCATGGGCAGAGCTGAAGTTGACACGCTACCCTCACTGACTGTGCATGGTCAGGCTATGCCGTGTTCTAAGGAGAAAAAAAAAATGCCAACTACAAAGAGAGAGGATGCATTAGTGCTGTTCATTCCCCGTTGAAAGTAGCTTTGGAGAAAGCAGGTATTTGTTGTTACATCAGGGAAACTGAGTGTGAGAGGGTACATAAATCCAAAGAAGGTGGAGACGGAAAATAAAGGAGAGAAAGAAGAGAGCAGATGTTCTTTGTGGGAAAAGAAGTTAAGGACTTCAAGAAGAACGAGAGCATAAGAAGAAAACATTTTGCAATCCCAAATCAGGTAGGGGTCACCGATGGAAGGCGATGATGTTGTGGGGATCAAGAGTTTCATGTGGAGTCAGAGTGGAGCCCTGCATGTTACCTCTTTATAAAATCTTCACTTTTACAATAGAGTTCTGGTATGCCTTAAATAACAGAACTTAGCTTTACCAGAAGAGGGACAAGCTGACATCATTTAACTTCTGATGGAACACAGAATTTCCACTAAAAAGTGGTATATCTGGAATATAACTGTTAGGAAACTGTAAGATAAATCAAGGATCTGGAGCATTTGGCCGGCCAGTTGTCTGGGGCTTTTCATGTTAATGGGGAAGAACTTGGCAAATGTAAACTTAAGATGACTGGAGCTATATCAACTGAATATAGTATATCAATATGATGAGATCAGACATAAACTACAAAGGAAAAGTAGGTGAGTAGGGTGTGATTAACTTATTTGATGATTTACATTGCTGAATTAAACTTAATCTTCTTAGGTGTGAAAAGTGGTATTATGATTTGCAGAAAAAAAATTTGATTTGCAATTTGTGGATATTGAACTATTTTAGGAATGAGAGTAGGGTTCTCACTCCTAAATCATAAGCCTTATTTTCAAATGACTCTAGGAAAATTACA
>JAQHUG010000014.1:8824000-8844998 GCA_028555095.1 Dicrostonyx torquatus | reverse complement strand
TGTGTGTGTGTGTGTGTGTGTGTTTATTTATCCAACCTTCCTCTACTACTACAACAAAGTCAGGGGCTTTTGTTTATTTTTCCTTGCTGTCTTGCCAATAGATTTCAGCAGCCTGGCATTGCCTGTGTTTTGGAAGGATGAGTAAATTAAAACCTTAGAATTTTCCCATAAACGCAAAATTCCAATTTGTCAGTGACTCACAAATGACATGTCTTAGTCATCAATTATAAACTTAAGGGTAGTAAGTTAGGGATATTTTCCTCAACATTTTCCTTTTGTTAATTTGATATCTTAGTTCCTATTTATTAGACTTCACAGTTAGAGATTTTTCTTCACATGGTCACCAATGCAAGTGAATTGAAATATTATCCTCCTGATTTAAGCAGGAAAAGTACTTATTGAAAAGATACTGGGTGGATATTATGAGGTTTAAAAATTCTCAGGATCAAATGCAACCATGGAGAAAATCAAGGACCAGATTGGAGAGTGGATTTCTGCAAACAGAGCCACACAGGTCCATGCTTCCTGCACTGTTGGTGTCAGTAGCACCAGCCACTGTGCACAGACTTTGTCCATGCTGCCACCACGCTCACTGCCATGGACAATATGGTCTCATCTCTGCTGCTGTAAGAGTTAATTCAATACTTTGTCTTGCTGTTTACTGATTGAAGTACAGGGTGGATACGCTGTAATGGCTTGGTCTGGATTCTGTCCATGCCTACCTGCAGGAAGTCTGGGGAAGAGAGTATCTTGTCTGACAGAAAGTACAATCTAATTTCTATGAAGAATTACTTGATGAGGAAGCCTTGGATGTAGAAGGGGTTCGATTCTGAGAAATTATGGCATCTCTTAAGTTTTATTAGATAAAAAATTAAAGTAACAGAAATGAAAGAAATAGTGATGCCTGAGAGAATATCCCAGAAAGAGCAACTGTTTAGTGGCTGGATGTGGAACTAAAGGCTTGGGAGAGCCAGGCTCTGTCAGTGTTTATCAGATTCCATAATCCCTTTAGAGCAGCTCATGCAGAGTGCTGTACCCTTGACTACTGCAAAGTTTGCCAGGACAATGAATGCTGAGGGGTAGGTGGAGCACTAATGAAAACACTCACGCATGCAGTCATGAACCTTCTGCCCCTCTGAGCAGAAAGTTACTTTAAATCCACTACGTACTCATGGAGCAAAAGTCTACAGGATTAGGTAGTTCTGCGAGTTAGCAGCCAGACCAGCGGCTTGCCCCATCTGCTCTCCTCAAATGTGCACCTTTTGGTTTTTCTCTTTGCTACTTCGCCACTGCCAGCACTTCTGCCAAACCCACGCTATTTCTTGTCCTTTCCCTTTTTGCACAGCAGCTATTTGCTCCCCATAAGGAACGTGAGGGTTTGGTTCCTTCTCTTTCTTGTCCCACTTATGCCACACACATACATACTTCCCACTTCCTGGCCTCCTAATGTGGTTGTACTGTAATTTGAGTTAAATCAATATTCGCTCATTATATTGTTAAGACAAAGTATGCTTTTCAGAGCTAAACCATGTATTATACTCCGGTTTTCCTTTATTGTGCTTCTGATTCCCTGGAGTTCTTATTTGTTTGATTTTCCTCCTTTAGGGCTGAATTGTGTCTCCCTGTATTCGTATGGAGAAGTCCTGATCCCTGATCCTGCATGAATAAGTGTATTGGAGATAGGGCATTTAGAAGTAATTAAGTTAAATGGGGTATTAAGGGTGGGCCCTAATCCAATATGGCTGGCAATTTTATAAAAGAGAAGATTAAGACTCACAAAGAGACGCTTCATATGCACAGGGGGAAGCCCAAGTGAGGACTGGAGGAAGATGGCCTCTACAAGCCAGGAGGGGCCTAAGAGCTAAAACCACTCCCACCCGCTTCTCAGCCCCAGACATCGCCTCTACAACCGTGAAGGATTTTCTTTTCTATTTCAGCCAACCTTTCCCTGATCTGCTCTAGCAAACTGACATACCTTTTAAACGCTGTTACTGCTTAATCCTAAGGCTTGTCAACTGAACAAACCTGAATGCATCCAGTTCCTCCCATTATCTTAAGATTGCCCAGGCCCTTTGGAAGTGCTCTGGCTGATTGACCTATAGGTCTCTCTGCAGCTCCTGTCCACCTTCACGACCACCCTAAGGAAACCCTACGATCTCTTTCTATCTCCTGGAGGGCATGTCTTCCTTTTTCTTCCACTGTATTCCTGGATAAGGGTTGCAGGTCAGACGTGTTTTCTTACTGTGAATGCCTATGGTGGTGTGTATTCAGTCCTCATATTTGAAGCAAGATTCTTGGCTTATTTCACCAGTGTTGAGAACTATGATGGTTAGTTTTAGTTTTCAATTCGACCCAATCTAGAATCACCTGAAAAGGTTGGTCTGCGGGGGATTGCACTGATTCGTGTTGTTACACGAAGACCTGGCCCATGGTAGTCAACACCAATGCCTGGGTTTGGGCCCTGAATTGTATTTGAGTAGAGAAAGTGAGTAGAATATTAAGCGTATATGCATTCACTTGTCCATGCTCTTCACCATGGAGGTAATGTGACCGATTGTCTTAATTCCTCGGTACCTCAACTTCCCTGCTGTGATGGGTAAAATGACCTCTTTCTCCCGTAAGTTGGTATTTGTCAGGGCGCTTTATCACAGCAGCAGAAGCAAAACTGCGGTGGTATGCACCCGTCTTCATCTGCTGTACTGAATTTGAAAATTCCTGTCTTTGATTTGGAAAAGTTTTCTGAAGTATTTTCATTCCATGCACGTTGTTCTCTATCTGAAGAATACACAGGAACACAGAAACATACATAAGCAGACATATACAGACACATAATAAATACACACACACATATACAAACACATATGACACACACACACCTAACTGCTGAACGTAGGTCAGCGTTCTTGTAGTTTCCTCTCAGGTTCCACACTTTGCTGTCCATCCTGCAGCCCTTGGACTTTCTTTCCCACGCTTCCACCATGTTCTGAAAGGCTGCTTTCAAACTTTGAATCTTCAAGTGCTCTTTTATCTAAATGTTTGGTTTTTTTGTCCGTATTTTTGTTCTTAAGAACAAGGTCTCTAGGGCTGGTGAGATGTCTCAATGGTTAAGATCAGTGACTGCTCCTCCAGAGGACCCGGATTCAATTCCCAGCACCCACATGACAACTCTCAGCTGTCTGTAACCCCAGTTCTAGAGAATCTGATGTCGTTATACCAATGTGCATGAAGTAAAGTTAAATAAAGTTTTTTTTTTTAAAGAAAAAAGAACAAGGTCTCATGTAGCAACACACCCCTATTACACTACCCAAGTTTAAGTGGTGCTAGTCTTAAAAAACTTGGTGTTTTGTACATGTAAGGCAAAATGTTATACTCACTGAACTACAAATCCAGCCTTTAAATGTTTATTTTTTTATATGTAATCCAGTAAAACTACATATTTATGTATGTTTTATGTAAAATGCAAATCTTTTATATTATTCTTACATCATTACTATACGTTTTAACATTTTAATTTTGCTCTCTATAGATTCACTTTAGTTTTATGTGTGTATGTATATGCATCCATGTGTGTAGGTGTTGGCTGAGGCCAACAGAGATGGAGTTACAGGCAGTTGTAGGCTGTCAGATATGGGAGCTGAGAACCAAACTCCAGTCCTCTGGAAGAGTTAAGGCGTCTTAACTCTGAGCTGTCTCTCCAGGCCAGATTTCTAACATTTTCATGAAGGTATAACTGATGCACGAACAACTGTGTACACGTGGAATGTACAACTCAAAAACTCTGAACAAATACACTCATCGACGAAACCATTGTCACAACCAAGTACCTCACTCGAGATTCCACAAGCTCCTGTGGGCTGTGCTTGCTTGTTTGGGAGGAAAGAATACTTAACACGAGATTTACAACCTTGGCAGATATTAAAATTACACTGCCACATTGGTAACTACAGGGACCATATTGCCTATCAGAGTTCTGGAATTTACTTCCAGCTCTAACTTACGCAGACAGATCACTGACATTCCTATTTCCCTTCCTCCAGGCCACAATCCTTTCTTTATCTTTACTTTCTGCTTCTAGGAGACTGGCTATTTTGGAAACTTCATGAGTACAATTTTACCGCCTCCATCCTTTCAGGATTGTCTTCTTTCGCTTAGCATGGTCTCTTCCAAGTTCAGACATGCCACACTGGAGGATTTCTGCAGATTCGAAGACTAATGCTCCATTTTATGTAAACTGTTGATTTTCTGTAATCCCTTTCCCTGTCGGAGAGCATTTGAGCTGTTGTTCACCCCTGGGCTACTTTGAATCATGCAGCAGTGAATGTGGGGGTGCAGGATAACTCTCTGGCATCCTGATTCCATTCTTTTGGATTCACACAGAGTGAGGTTGCTGATCAGCCTGCAGGAACGCCCTCCATAGGCATCACACTTCTGACATTCCCAACACAGTGTACCAGATCCAGCTCCTCCATGTTCTTGACAACATTTTTCAGCTTTTATAAAGATTTGTCCTAAAAAGGTGTGAGGCGATTAAAGTGTTTATTTTGTTACATTTTGATTTATTTATTTGGGGGTAGAGAAGGCACACCTGCACGATGGTGTGTGTGGAGGTCAGAGGATACCTTGCAAGAGTTGGGGCTCTCCTTCCACTGTGTCAGGCTTGGCAGCAAGTGTCTTAATCCTCTGGGCATCTTCGTCTTATGGAAATACCATTTTATGATTTCTTTGTTTCAAAGGCAAACGTCCCCTCTAATATCTTCCAGCGTGGTAATGATGGTGGGGTTGTTGGTGCTGTTTTTAATAATATACTTATTATCTCTTAAGTCAGTCTCATATCTCTCTTATGTCAGAACTTTACAAGCTGTATTGAAGATGAAAGCCTAAAGGCTGGAGAGATGGCCCAGTGCTTAAGAACACTCATTGCTCTGGCAGGGGAGCTGTGTTTAGTTCAAAGCGCCCACATCTCATGGCTTACAACTGCCTGCAATTCCAGGTACAAGGCATCCAGTGCCCTCTTGTGGTCAGATGCCCAATGTGCATATAAATATGCGCACACACACTCATACACACACAAAAATTTAAAAAATACTTAAGATGAAAATGTAGCTGTGCATAGCAGTGCACACCTTTAATCTTAGCAGCCAGAAGGCAGAGGGAGATAGGGAGGCAGGTGACTCCCTATGTGTTTGAGTCCACATAGCAAATTCCAGGCTAGCCAGAGCTGTTAAGAAGACTGTGTCCCAAATAAAGAAAATTGGTAAAAGTCTTAATGCTGATTGGAAGTGTAAATACTTGTGGTTGTGACTTGTCAATGAAAACCTCACTGTACAGTTGTCTCCAGGACAAAATTTAAGGGAACCCTGGTATTGTGACCCATGGGTCCCTCCTCCTAAAGTCAGAGTCTCCAGGAAAGCCTTTAGCAATCCTCTGCCCCAAGGGAAAGACTTAGAGCATCAGGGCTTTGAAATTCAAGTGGGAAAAAATGAGCTGAAACTTATAGGGACTCAAGGAGCATAATCCTCAGGCTCAGAATTACGTACCTTCAGCTCTAGTGTCTCTTGTTTAACTGCCTAGGGACCCTCTGCCCCGCTCTGTTCTGTTCCATGCTATTCTTTTGTTTTGTTCTAGTTCTGTTCCATTCCATTTCAATCTGGTCTGCTCTGCTCTAGTCTGCTCTGGTCTGTTCTAGTCTGTTCTGCTCTGGTCTGCTCTGGTCTGCTCTGGTCTGTTCTAGTATAGTCTGCTCTGGTCTGTTCTAGTCTGGTCTGCTCTGGTCTGTTCTGGTCTGTTCTCTTCTGTAGACTAACCCTCCAGTCTCTGTGTGGCAGGACAGTTAGGTGCCTACTGACAGACTGGAAACACACAAAATAGGATGTTTACTTAGTTCTCTATACATTCACTATCAGCTCTGGAATCCTATGTGACATTTTTATATATGTATACCACATCAATAAATCATGTTCATTGACTATAGTCATCTTCTTAGTCACCTGTCATTTTAATGTAAAGCATTTAAAGCTGTTTTTATGAAATACACAGTACACTGTGGTTGCCCACTGATAGTCTGTTCTATCTCAAACACAGTAACCTTTGATCATTAAGCCCTGATTCCCTCCCTCCTCAGCCTCTACCTAGCCTTCTCTCTTCTTTCTGCTGCACAGACTTGTCTAGATTACGAACACAGGCATCATCATGGGACACTTACCTTTCTGCACCAGGCTTGCTTTACTCAGAATAAAGGCTTCCAGGTTCCTCCGTGTTGTCAAAATAGCAGGTTTCTTTTCCTTTTAAAGACTGACTGGTGTCCCATCCTTTGTCCAGCCATCCATTGGTAGTTTGATTTCATATCTGGGCCATTGTGAGTAATCCTGCAGTAGACATGGGGTGCAGCTCTCGCTCACCGCACTCAACTCCCTTGGAAATATCTTTTATGGAATGGAGTGTGTCCTAAGTGAATGTGTTATTGACGTGAGCAAGACCATGCCAAGGACCCTAGTGCCTCTGACCCATGGGAATGGCAAGACTTTCCCCAGGTCAGGCACAGAGGAATGGCAAGGTCTCCCCGAGTTAGAGTTAGGATGTTGACAGTGTGCGGAAAGGAACCCCACAGCTTCCTCCTCCTGCCCAAGTTCAGCCTTTGAGCGCGTGTCTACAGATACCCCAGATTCTCTACGCTGCCTCCTTCTTCAGCGGGGGACAAACAGCAGTTTCCCCTGCTGGTGAGTAGAGTCCGTATCCAGCTAGACTCCTCCTTCAGTGTGTAGGAGACAATGCCTGCCCTCATTCTCAGGCACCAATGCCCCAGACCCCAGCTTTTCCCTACGGGAGTCTACAGAGTCTACAGATTCTTCGTTCCTATTGCCGGCTGCAACTCAGCCATTAAGCAGTCAAGTTTGTGTCCGGTGGATGAAGTACTTTGATTCTAGTTCATTAAAAAAGTCTGTACCATTTTCCATGGCAATTACTAATTTATTTTCTCACCAATGTACAAGAACTCCTTTTTCCATCTTCATATCCTTGTGAACATTTATCATTCATCTTTCTTTGTTCATAAAAAGCCATTATGACATGAGGCAATGATGTGATTTTAGTTGGTATTTCCCTAAAGTTTAATCACAGAATTGTTTTTTGGGGTTTTTTTTTTTGTTGTTGTTGTTTTGTTTTTTGGGTTTTTTGGGTTTTTTTTTTTTTGGTTTTTTTGAGACAGGGTTTCTCTGCAGCTTTAGAGCCTGTCCTTCTGCGACTAGCTCTTGTAGGCCAGGCTGGCCTTGAACTCACAGAGATCCCCCTGCCTCTGCCTCCAGAGTGCTGGGATTAAAGGTGTGTGCCACTGGTGTGGCCCGGCTACGAGAGAATATTTGTATATGTACCTGTTAGCCATGCTTATGATCCATTTTTCATAAATATCTGGCCAGGTCCTTTGTCCATTTTTTTCCATCAAACACCTGCTGCGTGTGTTTGTATTAATGAGACTCTGGTCTAGCTGCACACTGTTAAGTAAATTGCATTTTTTTTTCAGCTCCAGGATCAGGCAAGAACAGAGTAATCTACTATCTATAAACTTGAATGGTGATAGCTCTGGTTTAGGCTGATTTCTCAAGAGACAGCTGAGCCGGCTGGTCTGGTCTGCAGTGGATCTGTCTATGCAGAGGTGGGTTGAGGAGATACTAGGAGTGAAATGGGCCCTGCCTATTGCTGGCAAGGCAGCACTCCTCTGCAGCAGTCATGTAGTTATGCTCAGCCAATAGCGGTTCTCGTTCTTGGCGCCCACCACACCCACACCCCATCCTGAACTTTCTGAGCCGCTGCCTCCCGAGAAAGCAGGCAGTGGAGGACAATCAGCAAGGAGCTGCATGGTGACTCTTGCCTCGGCACTCCTGAACCACTCTCCTTTATCCGCTTTCAATCCAGTTGTTTACCTGCTGTGGTTTTTCTTTGTTTTGTTTTTCTGTGGTTTCTAATATGTTTTACCTATTGATCTTTCTTCCTTCATTCTGTGGGCTGATTCTACAAGTTGTTCATTATTTGTTTGGTTGTAGTGAAACTTTGTAGCTTATTACCCTGTCATTTGTCTATTTCTCCGCCTATTACCTGTGCTTAGAGGATTATACCAAAAATTTATGGCCGGATCAATATATGTGACTTTTTCTGTGTTTTCTTATAGTCTTAGTCTTATAGATAATTTCAGATCTTCTAAGTCTTTAGTTTGTTATAAGATAATATTTGAGATGAGGGATCCGGAATCATTCTTCCACATGTGAACAACCAGTTTTTCCAAAAAACATTAAAGAGGGGCCAACCTTTAGTTCATGTACGTTCTTGGTACCATCTCAATAATCATCTGTGAAGCCAGAGAGCTGGCTCAGCAGTTAAGAGCAGAGGCTTCTCTTCCAGAGGACCAGAGTTAGATTCTCAGCACCCACATGGTGGCTCACAGCCGTCTATAACTCCAGGTCTAGGGGATCTGATGGTCTTTTGGACTCTAGGGCACTGTATGCAGGTGGTATATAGGCATACACTCAGGCAGAAATCCATACACATAAAATAAAAATTAATTTTAATTGCGTCAGTTGTGTCAATTGACATAAATATGTGTGTCTGTTTCTGGGGTGCCTTTATTGTTTAGAGTTTCTCATTTCATGTTGGTGGCAGTTGCCTGCTGTGCTGTTTTCAAATCAGGGAGTAGAATGGACCCAACTTTATTGTGTTTGTTCAAGGAATTTTGGTTATTTGGGGCCTTTTGTGGGTACATGTGAATTTAAGGCTATTTTTCTCTCTTTTTAAAAAGTGTCATTGGGAAATTGATAGAAATTGCAGTGCTTTGGGTGGCATGGTTAATTCTAGGTCATGGACAAGGGTTTTCTTTCTACTTATTTGTGTTTTTTACAGTTTCCAGTAAAAAGGTTATTTTGCCTCTTTGATTAAACTAGCATACAAATATTTTTATTGTTATTACTACTATGGGTACTATTATTTTCTTCATCTCCCTCTGGGATAACTTCTTATTGTTACCTAGATGTTGGTTTTCATCCTATTTTCCTGTAGTGTTGGGGGTTGCCAGGCAAATATTCTGCTGCTGAACCACATCCCCAGCCTTATTAGCATCTAGAAGTGCAACTAAGTGTGTGTGCTTATTTTTTGTCCCATAACTTTATTTAAATCCATTGATCAGTCCTAATAGGTCTTATAAATGTTTTATCAGTATATATTAACTATACATAAGGCTGGTTTTCAATATGACATCTTTGCACATGTACATACTAGACCATTTTAGCAATGTTTTGCTGGGGATGGTCTTCTACATTTACGATCCTGTCATCAGCATCTAAAGATAACTTCATTCCTGCCTATCCTAGGAAGAGGACCTTTTAGTCGAGGACTTTTATTAGTGTACAGGAAGTGGTAAGAGCATGGGGTCACTTATCTTTGTGAACAAGCTCTGAGCTTTTCACATCTGGAGTTGTTGTGAGTTCATCAAAGACATATCGTATTGATGTCCATCCCTCCCAATCTGATCTGCTAAGAGTTTTTATTGCGTGTATGATTTTGAGATTACCCAACAAGTCAAGAGTCTTGTGGTCTTGTTTTACAATCACACATTGTTCGTGAAGCCAGACTCTACATTGTTATACACGCATGAAGGAGAGGATTCCACGTTTTCATTTTTCTTTACATTTCAGGTCAAGTATTTTGAGACACATTTAGACATTTGGGGAGGTGATGGCTAAAATGTAAGAAATTAATTTATAGACTATGTTTCATGACTCAGCCTAATTTTCAAATAAATGACTCATAGGTCATTTATATAGAGGTACCCCCAAGTCAAAGAGCTTGACACATGCCAGCGTTTGGCTGCGGAATCAGTCAAGCTTAAGATTTGAGTCTTGACTTTGTTATTTACACTCTCTGTGCCTTCAGAAAGTTGTCCAATTTTTCTGAGCTTTGGTTTCCTCCTGAGTAGATGGTGGAAGAAATAAATAGCATAAAATAAACAATATGATCCTTAAGGATCACACTAGGGAATATCTGTAAAAAACATCTAGCTTAATGCCTCACCTGTAATAAACAATGAGTGTCCTCTTTTTGAAAGATCGGTTTCATTTCATGTGTATGTCTGTGCCTGAGTGCATGTGTACACACCACATGTATGCATCAACTTGCAAGTATCTGAAGAGGGCATCAGATCCTATGGAATTGGATTTACAAGGAGTTGTGAGCCACTGCGTAGGTGCTAGGAACCAAACCCAGATCCTCTGCAAGAGTACTTAGTGCTCTTAACTACTATGGAACTGTCTCTCCGGCCCCATGTCCTATTTCTTTCCTCTCTGTGCCCCAAAGTCATCATCCCTCAACTCTAAGCTGTTTATTTCCGCACTTAAGATCTTTGATGTTGTTTTAGAGATGTTTTATTATCACATTGATAAGTTGTGCTGTTGGCATCTATTAGTTATGGGCTGGGTGCTACTGTGTGTACTTCTGTGTCCAGGTTG
This sequence comes from Dicrostonyx torquatus, assembly GCA_028555095.1. Lineage (NCBI taxonomy): Eukaryota > Metazoa > Chordata > Mammalia > Rodentia > Cricetidae > Dicrostonyx > Dicrostonyx torquatus. The sequence goes on along the minus strand of JAQHUG010000014.1, from coordinate 8,834,511 downwards.
CCCCATGCCAGAACAAGCCAAGAATTATCTGCTCTGAATGGCCACCAGTAGCAAAGATGCAGCACCCTGGCTCTAGAACCAGTGTTCTAGAGTGTGCTTGCTTCGTTTTTTGATTAATATTGGTTTTCATTTTCCCCAGCAGCTTCCAAAACTATTGTTGGCGAAGGCTGCTCGTTTGTTTTCCGGCTGCCCAGACTCCTGAAATGATCACACAGAAATCTGTATTAATTAATTGCAATACTGTTTGGCCAATAGTTTACTAACCCATCTCCATTAATCTGTGCATCACCACAAGGTCATGGCCAGGTTTCGGTGGGCTCCAGCACAGGCATCTGTCCCAGAGACTACATGGCTTCTCATTGACCAGCATTCAGTTTAGTTTTCCTGCCTAGCTCTACTCGTAAGCTACTGGCCAAAACAGATTTATTCATATCCAATAAAAGCAACACATAAACGGACTTTCCACACCGAAGTACTTTACATGCAAGAGCTCACTCATATGAATTAATAACGATGGTTGAATAAACAAAGGAAATTACTTGCTATAATGTAATACACACACACACACACACACAATTCCAAACTTTGAATTAAGGTCTATGATTGTGAATGTTGCACTAAATATAAATTTTACTACCATAAGATCTTCTTTAGAAAGAAAAGTGTAGGTTTATAATGGGTAGCTGTGTTAGTGCTTTATTTAGTCTTGAGTACCATAATCTTATTCTGTTTCTGGCCTTAACAACCTGCTAAGTTTCCATATCGTTTAAATTATGTGAATCATACCTTGGAACCATCTCATTTTCTTCCATCCCTATTAGTTTACTTTGGGATCTTACATGTTCTCCTGAATTACAATGATGCCCTCCTGACTTATCTCCTGCCAAAATACACAGTTTGATCTGGATATTTTCATTCTGACATTAAATTGGATGATAACACTCTCCTGGTCCGTGTCATTGAATGGCTTTCCCAGAGTCATCCTCATCTGGTGTTGTCTCTTTCCATTCCCACTTACCTCAAAACACAGAAGAATCTTTATTATGTCCCAATAATCATGACCCATAAATGTGAATATCCTGAAAAACTAGGATTCTACAGCTGAGGTGACAACATTCTTCTTGTGTGCATTAATAATGCAAGAGAAAGGAGCCCCAACTCTTCAGCAAGGGTTGTAAATGTATATCAGGCAAGGGACAGGGAAACATCACAGTTAGCTCTGCTGAGTTTCCCGTGCTGGTGGTTATTCTTAAAATAGGCCACAGTGAAGGGACAGGACAGAAGGCAGTGGATTCCTGCTGGAAGCCAGGAAAGAAGGCACAAAGAGACAGGAAGTCAAGGGAGACTTCCTTCCCTACTTGGTATGGTTCTTCCTACCTGGGGAAGTCATGCTTCTCTTCTGGCATTTATGATGCTGTGGCAGCATTGGTGCTAGCTGTGCTGAGCGAATGCTCTCATGATTTGGAAACGAGATGAGTCGTGGTTATGCGGATGATGGCATCATAAATTGTGAGCACTGCGAATGTAAGAAGTTGACAATTTGTCCTTCAGATGCAACCTAAAATGGCTTTTCTGAACTACAAGAGGGACACGGACTTTCAGTAAGCACTCCGAGACAGTTGGCATCTGTAGAGCTGGCTTTTCATGCAATGGTCAAACAGGTCTGTGTCACGAACAATAACAGGTTCTAGCTTTAGGAAAATAAGTTTATACTCATGAGCAAGTTTTTCTATATTTAAAAATCATGTAAAACTTGATCAGTAATTATTTCAGGAGACCCCTCCCCCTAGCGTAGTCCTACATGGAGCAGTAACGCAAACGCTCTTCAGTTATCTGCCACTCTTAGAATGTGTCTTCCCCTGTCCTGTGCTCTACTGTATCTCAGCTTATTCAAATGAGATTATAGAGGTGGGGCCAGCGAGGTGGCTTAGAGGGTAAAGGCTCCTGTCATGAAGCCTGATGACCTAAGCTCAATTCCCAGGACCCACATCATTGAAGGAGAGAAGCAGCATCTGCAAGTTGTCCTCTCTCCTCCACACATGCACTCATATGCACAGAAATAAAGCCTAGGAGGAAACAACCAAGAACAAAGGAGAAGGAGGAGGGCCACGCTGTGCCCGGTGCTCTAGCTGTGGCTATGGCTTGCCGAGCGGTTAACACCAACCCTCCTTAACAGAGCTGTGTCCTTTATGTAGGTCACAAAGTCTTTGCTTCCGTGGGTGCAAAGGATATTGGAACAACAGAAGAGATATGCCCTAGAACAGTGCAAGAAGAAAATGTAGCATTAGAACATTACTAACAAGTTCTGGACCAGAGAGATGTCCAGAGAAACATGAAAGACGGCCAAACTGCAGAAATAAAAGAGTTGGGGGATGCAGAAAGACCAAAGAATGATTTCAGAAAATCTCCAGAATTGTGTCAATGCACTATGGCATGGTTTGGTATGTTTTGCTGACCTGGATATGATTCTGACCTGTGGTCAGAAATGTCATGTACCAGGAAGAAAGGATGTGGAGGCAAAGAGAAACCATGGTCCCCACGGATAGAGATGTGGCTGTGCGGTTGTCTTAGAGAGCCCTCGGCTCATAGTAACAGATGAAGGCTTGGTGTGTGACAGTCCGGTGACACCATCCAGGGAAAAATCTGGATAAAGACTGTTAGGTAAGGAATCTGGAGTCAGGTGACAGCGGCTCTGAAAGCCAGGTGACAGTTTGGCCCAGGTATGCTCAGAAAGCTCTGTTGTTAAGTTGCTTAAAAACACCTTTTCTTTTCACACAGCCGTGACAAAAAGGAGTTCAGTACAGCTTGGAGCCCAGTCCAAAAGGGCTACAGTAGTAGTGGTTGTTAAAAGCCACACTGGTGGTGTCTTATGATTGCAAACATAATATTTATCATTTTTCACTTTCAGCTACACGGGATAGCATTTTTGATTAGAAACTATTGTCTGACAGAACTGTATCTAAACAACAATGCAATATTTGAGATAGAAGGTATGTCTCAAAACTTTCTTGATTGAATGAATTTTTAATTAAATAATAATAACTTTTAACTCTAATGATTGCTAACAATCATTATCGTATCTACTAAAATTATGTGATAACTATTTTAAATGATTTACACTTAATTTTTTAAAATATGCTAGACTATTTTTTTAGTTCAACATTGCATGTCTTATTCAAAACTTAAGAGGAGTTTCTTAACTCCTCTTATAGTAGTTTTCTTATAGTAGTACCATTCTACTGCATAGTAGCATACAAACTAGCTACTGAGGAACCTAACCATAGTAAATTAGGAGTAAGAATAAATAGAAAAACTATACATTATCTTAAAATATTTTATTGGCTGGGATTTTATCAGTCAAGTTCCTATTTCCACTGTCTTAATTTTATAACAGTCTCTATGCTGACACTTCAAGCCAGGTATAAGAGTGTATGACAGGCCATGATCAGGAGACAAGATGGGTTACTGGAGCAAGCCCTTGGTTAGGAAATAATCATGAACCCAAACTATCAAACATTTTAATCGATCCATGATAAGCCCTTATACTGATAAGGAAGAAACCATTCCAATTTAACCACACTTTGATTATCACACAGATTCATCCCACTTTCATTTGTGTTAAAAAAAATGAATTAGAATGTGCAATTCAGGAGAACAAAAATGAAATGAATATATGGTTTCCCATTCTGCAGTTCGCTAAGCAATTTGAAAAAGAGTGCATTGAATGGCTGAGAAATTATTCTTTGATTTGCATTATAATTCGAAGTAATGCTGGTTTATGTGTATAGATACACACATTGCAAAAACAAAGAGAACAAATATAACTCACACATAATATTCAAACCATCAAAATCATTGCCACAGAAAAGTGGCTGATGCAGCAACAGTAGCAAGAAATGACGCAATAGCCCACATCCCAGTCAGGTTTTATTATTGTACGCTCAGGCTATCGTTCATAGGCATTCGCTTTTTTACCAGCTGTAATGCATTCTCTTGCTTACAGCTAATTACTATGAAGAGATTCTTACTTATATTTGTCAATGTAAAATTTATCTAAAAGCCTTTTGTTTTGTAGGCCTGCATAACCTGCCTTCCTTGAATATTCTCCTGTTGCACCACAACGAGCTAACAAACACTGAGGCTACGGTGAAGGAGCTGAAGGGAATGCAGAACCTGAAGATCCTAAGTACGCACTTCTCTATGTCCATAAGTCAAGGCAGTGATAGCATCCGATGCTAGGTTTCCTTTCCGCTGCCCAGCCGAGAGAAGCAGGCTTACCGTTGGAAGGCTTAACCCATTCTCGAGAGTGTGACTAGATTTTGCTCTTTATTTTTTTTAAACACGTGAGCAGCAGATAGAACATAATCATTAGTAGAACAGTAGGGTCGCGAAAGATGAAAACGACCAAAGTAGCAGACAGGGATGTGTGTGTCCAAGCCTACTCTCGGTTTGATCTCCAAAGTCAGCAGCATCATTCCAATTATAGGAGCTGTCACTAACGAGCACATCTGCACAGGCGGAGGCTACGGGGGTTTGTGTCTTGGGGATGAGGGAATTCGGGGTGATGGGTGGAACAGAAGGGGTATGGTGTTTCTCTGGGGTGAGAAATGTTTTAAAGTTGATTGTGCCGACAAGTGGTTCAGATTGACGCATTACTGAACATGCATGAATTGTGTGTGTTAAGCAGGCAAACATGTGGCATGAGGTGTGTGTGAATAAAGTAAACTAACAAAAAGAACATTGACGCTTTCACATATTTGAGGAGTAGCCTTTGTTCACATCTGTTGAGTGATGCCCAGCCCGACACCGACCGCTGAAGTGGAAGCTGTATGTATTTAGAAACAGATCAAAGGCGACCGATGAAGCTCACCTCTCAATGTGCTATAGTCTTGGAGGGTTAGTAAATATGCCCACAGCTACAAGACAATGCAGATGATTCCGGGAGTACAGGTGGAAAGCCTTATGACCAATGAGGTTTGCAGACCTGAGCTTAGAGACGTCTGCTTGTCAAGACACAGGCGTGTTCTCTTCCTCATCTTTCAGAATTGTATTACCTAGTGTTGACAGTGATGACTCTGGTCAACACATAGCCTTTCACTGTTATCAGAAAACTCTCGTGCGCTGAAGGAGAAATGACTCAAGGGGCCTAAGGTAGGCTTTTAAAAATGCAGACTGAAAAGTCACAAAGCCACAAAAGTGCTTGGCGAGTCAGGAATTACTTCAGAGATGTCCTGAGATCACCCGCCATTAGGATTTTTCCCCGAACTCTGATATTCCACCAGAGTCTTGGATTGGTCTGCCTATTTATCTAACCCTCCATGTCAATCAAATGTTTCCACAATTAAAGGTGTATGCTAGGCCCAGATCTTTCATTATCATTGTTTTTCCATAAATTAGGCTCTTAGCTATCACCCAGAATCTCTTCACACACAGAGCTAATTCTCCAAAGCAATTCTTAAGAAAAACTTCTTGTCGTTGATGCTACTTCGAGACAGGAAAACCAAATTATTGTATGTGTAGGATATAAATAAAATAAAGAAGTTGCTTAGAGTCTAGAAATTCTGCCAAGTGGTAAATGGATTCAATAGAACTGCTGCTTTAAACAATAATCACATAGTGATATTCCTGATGCCCTTCCTGTTAAGAAACTGTTTTTTTAGAATACTATTTCAATTGTACAGCAATTCTATGATGAGGTTGGAATTATTACCTCCTCGGTGGTGAAGATGAAAATTACTAGTGTAGGAACACATTCATGCCTTGCTTTATTGATCATTTATTTTGATTCATTCATTCAATGTTTATAATTTATTCATTGATGCGTAGGGAATCACTCATTCACCATCTGATTCTGCATTTATTAACAGATCCCAAAGTTGAAGGAAAGCCTGATTGGGGCTTCTGTTGGGTCTACAATTATATAGCTTGTAGACGAGGCTCATGAAGCAGCTATCTATACAATTTGCTGTAAAATTAATCACTTAAGTAAGGCTGTGCTATAAGACAACATCCAGAGGACAGTGTGTACCCCTGGCCTTCATAGGGAACAGGGCTGTGCATCGAACCAAGATGCCTGGTTCAGAGCTGAATGAACCTAAAATCTAACCTAGGTCCTGGTGTCAAGGGTACATCTGTGCACACATGTCAGGCCTGAATTAGGGATGAAATACCCACATTCTTTAGAAGCCAGTCTGATAATAAAATAAAATAATAAATAAAAATGTTATTACCTGTCAAGACAGTTAAAATCACCTCTACTTAAAACCCTGATGATATCATTCAGGTTACAGTCACATGTCCCGCCTGAGAAACTTGCCATGGGTCATTTCCTTGAACTGACTGGAAATGCTTGGTAGCTTGTGGTCCCGTGCCCTATTCTGGTTGCAGACAGTTCGTGAGGGAGTGGTGTGTACTCAGCAGACATCTAACATCTGTGTGCTGATGTCCTCATAGTGGCTTCTCAGTAGCCCCATTGCCATCTTAGAATAGACTCGGCTCCTTAAAATGAGAAAACTATGTATTTCAAATGTTGCAAGTTTTCTCTTTTCAAGTAAGAAAACCATGTAAAAATCTAAAGTGTTTCCACTTCAATCAGAAGTTCTTCCGAGGGTGAGAAAACAGCCTGGGGATAAGGTTCCAACGCATTTCAACACTGCACCCTCTTCTGGCATTTATGAGAAAAATTGCCAACAATTGCCCAGGAGACAGAGGGCTGGGAGCTTGAGGGAGGCCTGAAGCCAGAAGCAGAGTGTGAGGTCTGGTGCCTGGAATTCCTGTCTTCCAGGCCAGGCCGGGCCCCACCTCAGCTCTCCAGGAGGTCTACCTCCCCACACCCTCCCTATGCAGTTCCATCTTTCCCATCTGCCCTCCAAACTCTGCAAAAAAGAATCCTCACGTGTCCCAGTCCACTGTACCAGGAAGGAGTCTTCTCCCCTCTGTCAGCCTGCTCTTTTACCAGCATGTCCCAGGTAGGGTTCCTATCGCTCTGATGAAACACTGCGACCAAAAGCAAGCTGGGGAGGAAAGGCTTTATTTGGCTTACACTTCACATCATAGTCCATCACTGAAGGAAGTCAGGATAGGAACTTAAACAGGGCAGGAGCCTGGAGGCCGGAGCTGATACAGAGGCCATGGAGGGGTACTGCTTGCTGACTTGCTCCACACAGCTTGCGCTGCGTGTTTTCTTATAGAACCCAGGACCACCAGCCCAGGAATGGCCTACATGCAATGGTCTGGGCTCTCCCATCAATCACTAATTAAGAAAATGCTCTACAGGCCTTCCTACATCCTGATCTGATGGAGGTATTTTTCTCAATTGAGGTTTCCTTCTTTCAGCTAGTGCTAGCTGGTGTCAGGTTGACATAAACTAGCCAGCACACGGCACTAAATGTGAAACATGAATAAGGCTCTTAATCCTTTGCCTTGCTCTTAGCTCTCAGACTCCGTAGATTCCACTAATGTAGGCAGAGGCTGCTTGTTCATTCCCAGTCACCCAGACCCGAAATAATCACACAGAAACTGTATTAATTATAGCACTGCTGGGCCTATTGCTCCCGATTCTTATTAACTCTTACATCTTGAATTAACCCATTCTATTATTTTGTATTTTACCACGAGGTTCATGGTTTACTCGTAAGGTTCCCTGGGGTGTCTGTCTCCTTTGGTGGCTACATGGTGTCTCTCTGACTCTGCGGACTCTCTCTATATACCCCTTTCAGCCTTGCTATATTCTGCCCTGCTATACGCCAAAGGGACTTCTTTTATTAACCGGTGGTAGTAAAAACATATTCACAGCATACAGAGGGGAATTACGCATGACACTAAATCCACATAGCAACTTTCATTTCATAATAGGCACGACCTTCCTAATGGAATTTCAGGTACCAACCTTGTTGGAGGGGCTCTATGTCTCCACAGGTCCAGCATTCTCTCAGCTGTTGATGAAGGATGCTAGGAGAGAGATGGACCTCAAGGCCTCTTCCTCTGAGTCTGTCTGTAATAGCCTTGAGGGTGGTAGGCTGCCCCTTTCCAACAAGACAATCTATGAAGCAAACAGAACTCCTAGGTTGTCCCTAGCTGCTTATGTGAGGAAGGAAATGTTATGTTCTCCCCCTTTCCATCTCTGCTCTACCCCAGTTTCCCTGTTAAGTCAAGGATGACTGCCTTACTTAGTGTGTTGAGTGGTAGCTCACAAATTTGGCTAGAAGCAGACAGCACTACAAAGAGAGATGGAGATCCAGCTCTGTGTGACCTCAAAACCTAGCTGTCTGATCATGGTTAGCAAGTTGAGCTTCCTCCGACAGAGTGCTGTTCTGAATGAATTTTTAATTCCTATGTATCGTTATCCTCATCTATTAAAACAGATATGCCGTTTCTTTGTTGCATCATAAAAAAAAAAAACATCAGCTTTTTCCCCACTTGGGAAAAAGAAAAGGGTCTCGCAGGTAGCCTAGGTTGATATCTAACTCCAAAAGTAGCCAAGAATGACCTTGAACTTGTGATCGCCCCTGTGGTTACAGGTGGATATCACTACACCTCGCTTTCTGTCGTGCTGAGGATTGAGCTCAGGACATCACACTAGGCAAGTGCTGTAGCCACCCAGCTAGAAGCTCAGTCCACATTGTTATTATTATTATTTTACTAAAGCATTTTAAGAATATTTGGATCTTTTGGGCTGGAGAGATGGCTTAGCTGTTAAAGGCCAAGGCTCACACCCAAAAAGACAAGACTATTTGGGTCTGTTTCCATGATGACTTTTAAGTTCTGCTTTAGAAGGTTTTTGTTGTTGTTGTTGTTTCAAATCAATGGGTGCCAATTATTTAGATGACTCTATCATTCTGTGTCTTCCTGTCATCTTTCATTAAGGATCTCCGCACGTGTGACTCATCTAACTCAAGTTGGTGCAGTAAGGTGGCGGAGACATTTTGATATATTATTGGATAAATGTAAATTACTTAGGCTCCGACTTCCAAATTAAGATAAGCAAGACAGTGCTGGCGCCACTGAGGTGTGCTTCGTATGTAGCCTAGAGGGAAAGCTGGATTAACTGGTATTAACCTAGTGAAAGCGAAAGTGTAAGCAATTTCGCTTCATAGCCGCTGCAGGAATGCACCCATACATCACACAAGGCTTTCAGAACACTCAGACACAGGAAACTGATTTCAGATCTCAGAAACTTCATTTATGGTAATTTTAGGACCAGTCATCCAAAACGCATAAATCCAGAATATTTCATACATATTAGCATAGATGTGGGAAGTGGGGATGAAGGGAACTAAAAGCAAGATTGCTTCCTTCTAAAATGCAAGAGCTAGGGGGAAAAGTGAAGAATAACGGTGAAATTATCCAGTGCGGCTTGTTTTTCTCAAGAAACGTCCTCAGAGGCTAGGGTGACTGCTAGGTTTGCTACCTTTCTACCCCACGGCTTCTGTCTGAAGATGGGACGGGCAGGGAGCGCATGGGCTCCTCTATCAAGTGGCTTTGCTCAGATTGCTGGGGTTTTATTTAGATGCAGTCAGAAGCAGCTGAGTCAAGCGCTCCTCTCACAAGCACGAGAGGCCTTGCGTCCCTTCCCTAGCAACCATGGAAAACGGTGCCCAATGGTGGTGCATGCTCGTGATTCCAGCACTGGGGAGCAGAGAAAGGAGGAGCCCTGGGACCCTCTTCCAGGCTAGTTGGTGGTCTCTGTGTGCCTTATCAGATCAGCTTCATGCTCCCCACGCAGGTCTGCTTCACGTTCCTTTAACAGCAAACTTTAAGCCATTTTTCCTTGTCTTTTCCCTCACTTCTCCCAATACTTAGCTGTTTGGCCACTCACTCTATATCTTCCCTTGGTTTAACACGTATCCATCGTGTGGCAGGTCTCTGCCTTGGCTTACTTCAGCTCCCTTTAAAGCTCGTGTAAAGATTGGACTAGCCAGAAAAGCTTGTGTTGATGCAACACACATCTCGACGTCTTTTATTGACAGAGAATACATCCAAGTATTTATCTTCAGTTTTTGGTGCGTTTGTTGTTTTTCAAAGAAGCCTCTCCGGTCTTCTTCTTCACGTTGCAAACTGTGCATCCTAAAATGTTAATCATCTCTTATGGGCTCTGATGCTTGATATAATCAGTCATTTATTAAAATCCTCTGTGTTTTATGACTAGTCTGAGAGCAGTGCTCTTAAGTTTAGCAAGTGAGTAAGGGAGCCACGGTTTTGTTGTGTGCCGCAACTGTGTGGAAGCTGGAGCTCTTTGCTCTACTGCCATCTAGTGGTACCCTGCTTTATGTGTTTTTCAGAAACATTCTGAAGATGCCACAGTGGAAGTCACAAAAACTTCATTTCACAATGTGTCTAAATAGTCTCATTTAATATTATGGAAGGATTAACAGATGAAATATGTCACCAGAAAATAAAACACTCAAAATTTCTTGTTGAAGCATTTTTAAAAGTCCCGCCATGTTGATTCTTTAGGGATTACATCAGAAGTACCAGGATCTTTTGAGCTGTTCCCACCTCCGCTTTTTCCC